>VBRH01000173.1:67488-78917 GCA_014578085.1 Cardamine resedifolia | reverse complement strand
AAAAAAAAAAAAAAAAAGGTTTCTTCGGCCGATAGAACATCAAAAAAGCTAAACCGATTATAATATTATCATTGTTTGTATTTAACCATCGGCTAAGTGAAATACGAATCTTAGAATTAGTACATTAAAAACGATGAAACCTGCTTGTAATAAGTAGTGTATGTGTTGACAATTTAGGATCGTAAGCCATAAAGTCGGAAAGATTTCATATTTGATTCGTCTATCGAACAAGTGAGCTGCACATGGCTGCTTTGCATCTCGGGCTTTGATCTGAGCTTTTAAACATGATGATCAGTCGGTAGTAATGAAGAAATGATGTGTTAAGTATTAAACACAAAAATTTTAGAATTCTCATGTCGAAGATTTTAACCCAACAATATTTTTATGTTTTATAAGAATTACCCAAAATAATAGTATTGATGTTGTAAGATCGTTTATCACCCACCTTATATGATGAAATAATCAAGTTGGTCTAGCTGTTTCCGTATATTATTTAGACGTATAAACATGAACTTGCTCAACTCAACTCAAATTTTTACGAATTCTGAGCTATGTTTTTTAGGTTTATATAATAAACTAGTTATATGTTCAGATCTTATTTCAGTTGCGTTTTCATGAGTCGTTCGTGAATTAGACCTTTTTATACTTAAAATTTTCATATATATTGCTGATATATAATATATAACAACCAAATATATATATATATATATATATCCCTCTTTTAATTAATATATATATATATATAGCTCTTTTAATTTAAGAAAATAAAAATATTCTTTTATGTTTATACTTTATATCTTTAAAAAAAGAAATTTTTTGTTTTACATTAAAATATTATAAGATTATGTAGATATAATTCTTTTAAAACAAATATTGAAGTCGTCTTCTTCCTAAACACGTCTAAACTTTATTTTGTATTCGATCTTCGTTGTTTGGTTTCACAGCCGATGATATTAGTAATATGTTCTTAATCTATTGTTTTCTATTGTCTTAGTGTGAATTATTTATAACGATTTATTTTATTAAATTTTGTTTTTTTATATAGTTTATAGATGAATACAATAGATATTACTCTCAAACCGATTAGATGCTTGAATCATAAATTTTGTTTTTTAGTTTTTCATTAGACGTTGAATTTGATTTAGCATTCTAGAAGAATTTATTTGGAGGGTTTTAGTATTTTACATTGAAATTAATTGATTAGATTTTATTTATTAAGTTATAAATTTGGTTATTTTATTATTGATTTATTATATTTATTTAGTATTAACTCGTGAACTGACTCATTTAGCTAGCGAGTATAATGATCTGAATTCGAACTTATAAATATAAGCTTATATAATAAATGAACGAATCCAATTAACTCATAAAATACGCAGATTTATCGTGAGACGAGCCGAATCGAACAAACTTGCTCATTTTAACACTCATATTTACAATCAAATAAAACTATGAAAATATCACGAATCAACTCTTCAGAGGTTTATATATATATATATATATATCAGATATTTATTACATTTGAGTGAGATCATTTTGGTTGAAAATAATAGTTTAGTTTTCTTTTTTTGGTTATTATTCGTTCTATAATTTTTTGGATTTATGTGAATTCAATGTTCAGCGTATGTTTCCAAAAAGAAGCGAAGTGATAGATAGATGCATATGATATACAAATTGAGACCTCGTGAATCCTTCACATCAATACAGCGATTAATTTCTTATATGAATTAATTATTTTTGCATAATGAAACAAACTAATATGATACTCCGGAATCGAGACGCTACATGTATGAAATATTTAATATATCGATCTTGGAATCTTCTTTATTTTTAATATTTTCTTTGCTTGCACTACCTTAATTACTGTTGTCGGAAGTTCAAAGTCCAACCAAACTCCAGATACAGACTTTGCATCTGGTTGTATTTTGTTTAATACAATTTCGTTATCACGGAGTGTATATAAACTATATATGCATGGACAAACAATTTTTTTTTTATTAGCACGGCGGTGAAATAAACAACTTTATTGTAAATGGGATTAGTATAATTTAAGACAAATGTACGATCTCAATTCCCAATATGCCGAAACTTAAACTGATATATAAACACTATAAAAGGTTTCCGATTAATTGCCATTTTAAATCCAATTATTCGATTATTTTTTAGGTTTTTACCGCCCGATTAGCGCCTAACTAAATTTTAAACATTGGATACTATTGAGTATAAAAAGTTATATATATTTAGTAGCATACAATGATAGTGTAAAAATGATGCGAGAGCTCCTGAGGCCTCTATCCCTTACTACAATGCTACATGATCCGATCAATTTTATCACTACAAATCTTTTTTCTTTAGTTGATGGTGGCTCGCTCAATGGGTGTGGTGGCTTCAGTGGTAATGTGTGGTCGTCAACGATTGTACAGTGACACTTCTGATAGTCTGTTAAGCGGATGAGGTACGGGTGGTGGATCCAGTCTTCTTGATCTACGGTGGTGGCGTGGGTTTTGAAGGTTAGATCTCTGGTGGCTACATATCTTTTCTTCCATTGCATTTGTTTGGTTTGCTCTTTAGTGGTTTCATTCGGAGTTTTTATCAATTGCTTATGTTGGGCTCGATCCCTTCATAGGAGGCGAATTCTAAAGGGTTAAGTATTGTCTCGAGGTTTCATCGACTTGAAAAGCTTTGTATAGTGTCTCGTTTTTGCCGGAAGAGTTGTTATGTGGATTGATAGTCGGAGATAGTGAGTTTGTTAATTAGAGGCGGCTTTTTTAGATTTTGGGCTCCGAGTAGGGCACTAATCCTCATATCATCTTTTAGAAGTTGTTGTTCGACATATATTTTTTTGGGAAGATGTGGGTAAGGGCATGTTTATAGGTTTGATGGATGGTTTATCTCTCGTCTTTGCTCGTGGTAATTCGAAGAGTTCTAGAGGCTGTGAATTATGTTCGGTCGATCGAGTTTGTTGGGTACTTGAGCTTTAGCGTCTTCACCAATCTTTTCTTGTTTTTTTAATAGAAATTTATTTGGTTCGTGTAGTTGTTGATTTGTGTTAGGTATTTTATATTTTTCTTTCCTTTATATAATTTTTGTAATTCTGTCAAAAACTTTAAAATAGTATAAATACTTAACATGTCTTTTAAAAAAGTATACAAAACTAATTTAATTTCACGAAACCAGTTATTATGGAAATTATAATTCTAAATATGTGTTTAGCTAAGATGTGTTTATTGTTTTCTTTGCTTCTAGTGGAGTAAATTAATGTCTAAGCGAATAAATGTTTACGCATATGCTAGTTTATTATAATCAATGTAATCCTGAACCAAAATCCAAAGTTCCAAACTAGTTTTTATAACCTATGACGAATGTATACGTTTACGTATTTTTGTAGTTTTAGAACTTTAATTGAAAATTTAGATGTTGATAATTATAATAGAAGCATTACGAAAATTTATCAAAACAAAAAATATCTCTTTTTTTTTATTCGTCTATTACCCTTTTTCCCACGAATATTGTATGAGATTATGAGATAATATGAAAATGTAAGAGGGGTGAAAACAAATATTTTTTTTTTAAGGGTTTAGAGCAGGTGCAATGGAGTTTTTCGTAACAGTCTCTTATGATTAAAAAACAAATGAAAAATGAAGAAAGAGAGTAAGTAATTTGAAAAATTTTGAGAGACTAATTCAACATTTGTCTATAGTTGATTGGTTTAATTTTTTAAAAATTTTTAAAATATAACTAGTTTATATTAAAATAATAATATATATATTTTTAGAGACTAATTGAGTCTTTACCATATACTCTTAGAGCATCTCCATGAATGAGAAACTTTTTAAAGTCTCTCACAAATATAATAGTAATACTTTTGATATAATTTAATTTATAACTAAAATTTGAATAGAAACAAAAAATGAAACAATTAATGATAAACATGAGTGCACTTGTCAAGGTTTCTCAATTTTTTATTTTTATTTTATTTTTGAGAGACTCCATCAAACATCTCTATTAAAAGTTTTCATTGGGGTTCTCATGATTAACAAATAAATAAAGAAGAAAAAGAATGAGATGAGTTATATGAGATACTTTGAAAATCCTTTAAGAATACCATTTTACATTTGTCTTTATATTATTAGACTATTTTTATTCTGATTATATATTTTATTAAACAATTAAATGAAACTAAAAATATTAATATTATATTTGGTGAGAAATTTTTGTGAAGTTTTTACCCATAGAGATATTCTCATGTACCACTTATAGAGATGCTCTTAAGTTAACGTAGAAATTGAGCTGGCAGGGGAAATTAGTTTGGCAAGCGAGAATCACGCTTCAATTTAGAGACCGATATGTATGGTGCCACGTTGAAAGAAATCAATCTCTTTTTGCTTTATAATTGGTCATTGCATTAATCCTCAAACAACGTAATAACGAGATATCTGGTCCATGTGAGCATAAATTTTCAAGATATTGTATAAAAAGTACGTCGATAAAAAATAGAAGAAAAAACGAGCTTATGTAAGAATATCATGATTAAAATACTGTGTTAGTGTGTGTATTAATGTTTTAATTTTAATGAACATATTATTGTTGTATCAAGCTGTAAAAAACTGATGTTTGAAATTATTATTTATATGTATGGTTATAAAATTTCGTAATGAAATTTTGAAAAATCTATAGAAAATCATGACTAAAGTCATGACTCATACACTGATACACATACCTAATTCTCAAACAAAAACTGATTGAAAACTTAATAGAAAAATTATTTGAAATAGGACTCTATAATTGATGTTTATGAAAACGCTTACAATTGGAGACAGACAAAAGAAATTACAATATACAATTAATTTAACTATTTGTACAAGACACTAGACAGGTACCAAGTTTTGTTTATTTTTACTCGACTAATCACATAACGCACAATATACTTTAAGCAGAAATATAAAGTGCAAATGAATGACCTTTAATTTATATTTAACTTTAAAAAAAAAATTTGGCAGCATTAAAAACTATAAATTTAAAGTTATATATACAGATATTTAAATTTACAAACAAAAGAAAGACTCTTTCAATCACTTTCGAAACAACACGTTAACATATTTTTAGTCTGCTTCTCAATTATAATTTATATGCAATAATAGAAAAGATATATTGTTACCATCCCAGTATTTCTTCCACAACTAAACTAAAAAATTATAGAAAAATTTCTTAAAATAACACTAAATAAATTTTTTGCACCACAATTAACACACATTTTTATTTATGTCACATATAACATTTTATAAGGTTTATAATTTAATTTTTTAATTTAAGTTAACTATTTTAAAATTTATGAAATAATTTTAGAGGGTATAGGGTATGGTTTAGAGTTTAAGATTTTCTAAACCCTAAATCCTAAATTTTAAAAATGTGAAATTAGGAAATTTATATTATATAAGATAATTTCTATTTAATAAATATAATACATATGGCATAAATAAAAACGAATGCTAAATGCAGTAAAAAACTTCATTTTATGTTATTTAAAATAATTGCTCATACTGATAATTTGTAGTGTCAAAACAACCTAATTCACTCAATTCAACTCATCATAAGATTAAATATTTATAAACAAGCTTAACTTAATTTATTTATTATAGAGTTTGTATTTATCGAATAGAACGCAAATAAACAAATTAATGTTTTAGATATTCGGTATGTACATATAATTAGGTAGCCTTATAAATACCATTAGTATTCAAAATGTAATATCAAGTCAAACCAAAACTTTTTGGATGATTAGATATAAATTAATACATGGTATGTGGCAGACTGGCGAAAGAAAAAAGGCAACTTTATAGGTTTCTTCTAAAAGGAAAAGCTGTTTTTTCTTCTTTTTTTTTCAACAAAAACGCCAATGGCTTTTTGGTCTTTAACTTTTACTCTTTACACTTTTTGCTTACACATAATTAAAAACAAAACGCTGATAAAAACTCTAAAATTCCATTAGCCCGCCCAAATCTATATAGCAATTAGTCGATCAACAAGCTCGAAAACAGTATAAACACCATCTTTTTTGGCTTAAAACAAATAATGAAAACAATACTCCCTCTCTTTCAAATAGATTAATGATTAAAATATTCACATATATTAAGAAAAAGTAAATTATTTTATTTGTTTGCTTTTTTAGTAGATTTTTTTTCTTTTTCAATTTCTTCATTCTATATATGTAATTATTTCATTTCTCTCTTTTTTACTTTGTTTTTTATTTTCCTATTTGTTTACTTATTATTTTTTCTCGCTTTTCAAAAAATATATTCATTAATTAATTTTTTTTTTAAATATGTCAATAAAATCTACAAAATCAACTTTTAGAAACAAAAAAAAAAACTTTAAACATCAATCTATTTGTTGATAACAGAGGAGTAATTGTTAGTAACTTAGAATACTTTACTTGATTTTAATCGGTCCAAACGGTTGGATAAAAGATCGGTTATTGAAATTATTAAAAATAAAACGGCAAAGATCATTTTCTACTATATATATCCTCGTTTAGTGTTTTCACAACACTTATCACAGAGCTAAAAGCTTAAGAGGATCTTATAAAAATCCTTCCCTCTCTCCTTCACTGTACACTGTATAGTGTAGAGTAGTACAAAGAACCATGTCCATGGCTTCTTCTTCATCTCTTTCTTTTCTTCTAGCTTTAATCCTCTGTTTCTCACCCATCCACTGCTCCAACACCATCGGCAAAGGCTACCGTTTGATCTCAATCGAAGAATCTCCAGATGGTGGTTTCATTGGCTATCTCCAAGTCAAACAGAAGAACAAAATCTACGGTCCTGATATCACAACCCTCCGTCTCTACGTCAAGTAACTAAACCACTCTCTAATCCTCTACTTCGCAACCTACATTACTTAACGATTTCTAACCGTTGGATTTGTTTTGTTTCCACAGGCACGAGACTGATTCTCGTCTCCGTGTTCACATCACAGACGCAACGAACCAACGATGGGAAGTTCCGTACAATCTCCTCCCAAGAGAACAACCACCACCGGTCGGAAAAGCAATCGGAAAATCAAGAAAATCTCCGATTACAGTCCAAGAAATCTCCGGATCGGAGCTAATCTTCAGTTACACAACTGATCCATTCAACTTCGCCGTGAAACGTAGATCCAACGGTGAAACACTCTTCAACACCACCTCAAACAAAGCCTTCGGAGAATTAGTATTCAAAGATCAATACCTCGAGATCTCAACTTCGTTACCTGAAGACGCATCAATCTACGGATTAGGTGAAAACTCACAAGCCAATGGAATCAAACTCGTACCTAACGAGCCTTACACACTTTACACAGAAGATGTATCGGCGATTAATCTCAACACCGATCTGTACGGTTCGCATCCGGTTTATATGGATCTGAGAAACGTCGGAGGTAAAGCTTACGCTCATGCCGTTTTGCTTTTGAATAGTAATGGTATGGATGTGTTTTATAGAGGTACTTCGTTGACGTATAAAGTTATCGGAGGTGTTTTTGATTTCTATTTCATCGCCGGACCTTCGCCGTTAAACGTTGTTGATCAGTATACTCAGTTAATCGGACGGCCTGCTGCAATGCCGTACTGGTCTCTAGGTGAGTTCATTTATTACACTCTGCTTCACGTGTTTTTTTTTGCTTCTCTGTCATTTTGTTTTGTTTTTTTTTTAAAGTTAGTTTCATGTTTTGTCGTAATTAAAATTGGTTAGAAGATAATTAATGGTTTTTAATTAGGATTAGTGATTCTGGTTTTGTGGTCCTGTAGGTTAGTGACGAGTGTTAGTATCGATTTAGGTTCTTAAAGTTTGACTGTAGTCAAAGAAAATTGATTTTGCGTAAAAGTATTACTAAAAAATAAATTAGTGTTCCATTAAAAGAAGAGTTGAATTATATTTTAGTATTGAAATGCCACGTGGTGGGTTTGAAATTCATTTGTAAAGAGTATTCTGAGACACAACTTTTAGAAAGCTTTAGTTTTTTTTGTGTGTGTGTGAGATATGTAATGTTAAATGTGGAGTGTCGCTTTCTAATTATATGGTTTCGAATTAAAAAGATAAGAAGAACGTGATATTTTAAAAAACCCATCTTTGACTTTCCTCATTTGCTTATCTTCTTTTTATCTTTGGTGTTGTGAAATAAATGATTAGCCTCGAAGATTTTATTTGGTCCCTATAGGATGTTGAAATTGGACCATGGTCGAAAATAGACCATGGATCTACAATAATGTCTTTCTTGATTAATTAATTAATCATTGAGTTGAAAAAATAAAAGCAAATCATGATATACTAATTTTATTTTAATTAATTTTGTGTTGTAGGATTTCACCAATGTAGATGGGGATACCATAATTTATCAGTTGTTGAAGATGTGGTGGACAATTACAAAAAGGCTAAGATCCCACTTGATGTGATTTGGAACGATGATGATCACATGGACAGTCACAAAGACTTCACATTGAATCCTGTGGCCTATCCTCGTGATAAGCTATTAGCGTTCTTAGACAGAATCCATAAGATGGGAATGAAGTATATTGTGATCAATGATCCTGGTATCGGTGTCAACGCTAGCTACGGTGTTTACCAAAGAGCCATGGCTCAAGATGTGTTTATCAAGTATGAAGGAAAGCCTTTCTTGGCTCAAGTTTGGCCTGGTCCGGTTTACTTCCCTGATTTCCTGAACCCTAAGACGGTTGCTTGGTGGGGAGATGAGATCCGCCGCTTCCATGACTTGGTCCCTATTGATGGTTTATGGATCGACATGAACGAGGTGTCAAACTTTTGCTCTGGATTGTGCACAATCCCACAAGGAAAGCAGTGTCCGAGTGGAGAAGGACCAGGTTGGATCTGTTGCTTGGATTGCAAGAATATAACCAAGACAAGATGGGATGATCCTCCTTACAAGATCAATGCCACTGGAGTTGTGGCTCCGGTTGGTTTCAAGACTATTGCCACTAGTGCTACTCACTACAATGGAGTCCGAGAATACGATGCTCACAGTATCTATGGGTTCTCTGAAACCATTGCGACACACAAGGCCTTACTTGATGTTAAAGGCAAACGTCCCTTTATCCTGTCCCGGTCTACATTTGTTGGTTCGGGTCAATACGCTGCTCATTGGACCGGAGATAACCAAGGAACATGGCAGAGCTTGCAAGTTTCTATCTCAACAATGTTGAACTTTGGTATATTTGGAGTTCCTATGGTTGGTTCAGACATTTGTGGATTTTACCCTCAACCAACAGAAGAACTCTGCAACCGTTGGATCGAAGTTGGCGCGTTTTATCCCTTTTCAAGAGATCATGCTAATTACTACTCTCCAAGACAAGAGCTTTATCAATGGGAAACAGTTGCAGAGTCGGCTCGTAATGCTCTTGGTATGAGATACAAAATCCTTCCTTTCCTCTACACTCTTAACTACGAAGCTCATGTGACCGGTGCACCTATCGCTAGACCGCTCTTCTTCTCGTTCCCTGACTACACTGAATGTTATGGCTCGAGTAGACAGTTCTTGCTTGGAAGTAGCTTAATGATATCTCCGGTTCTTGAAAAAGGCAAAACCGAAGTAAGTGCATTGTTCCCACCAGGTTCTTGGTACCATATGTTCGACATGACTCAAGCCGTTGTGTCCAAGAACGGGAAGCGTGTGACTCTTCCAGCTCCTTTGAACTTCGTCAACGTTCATGTTTACCAAAACACTATATTACCAATGCAACAAGGTGGGTTGATTTCAAAAGAAGCAAGAACGACGCCGTTTAGTCTCGTAATTACTTTCCCGGCTGGTGCTTCTGAAGGTTACGCTACTGGGAAGCTATTCTTAGACGAGGATGAGCTTCCAGAGATGAAGCTAGGAAATGGACAGTCCACTTACGTTGACTTCTACTCTTCGGTTGGAAATGGAAGTGTGAAGATGTGGTCAGAGGTTAAAGAAGGGAATTTTGCTTTGAGCAAAGGATGGGTGATTGAGAAAGTGAGTGTTTTGGGACTTAGTGGAACAGGACAAGCTTCTGATGTTCAAATCAATGGAAGTCCAATGACTAAGAAGATTGAGGTAAGCTCAAAGGAGCATACTTATGTGGTTGGGTTGGAAGAAGAAGGAGAGAACAAGAGTGTGATGGTTGAGGTTCAAGGACTTGAGATTTTAGTTGGTAAGGACTTTACTATGTCCTGGAAAATGGGTATCAATTAATAATTTACATGTAAGAGTTTGGTAAAATTATTGGGTAGGAGAATGAGATTATTTTTAAAATAAAAGTATGCGCATTCTTCTACATTTCGGATTATAAGAAGAAGAAAAAAAGTGATAAAGGTTTGGTTTTTACTTTTTAGATTGTGTCTTGTGTCTTTTTTTTTTACTAGAAGTTGTTTTTAGTCTGAATAAAAGTTGGGAGGCCGAAGTATTAATAATATCTATGGTTTCGTGATTTATTTTACTACTTTCTTTCCATTGATTCAGTTAATTGACTCTGTTTATTTATTTTTCCTTCACTGCTTCACATTTACATTTGACAATGCTTCATATTTAAGTCTTCAACTTTCTCTTTTTTTTTTTTATAATTCAGAGGTCCTAATTTAGCTTCTTGCCCTGTGTTTTTACTGTCATCGAATAGTCATATACGACAGAGAAAGAAGGGCACAATATATAAAAGTAGATACAGAGTAGATAGAATCATATCGTATAATAGAAATAGAAGTTTATTGAGATGACGGAATATTACTTTATAGAGGATTGGAAAAAAAAAAAACTTGTGTGTTTATGAACATGTCGTTGAGTTAAACATTAATAAAAAAAAAGTAAAAATTAGGAGTTCTGACAATGGATAAGTATTCGTGAATTCCCAAATATTTCATAGGACCATATTATGTTCTCCGACGATAATATTTTGACAAGATCGAAGCAGAGAAATTGAGACTTTCAAAAAATAGTTCGTTACTTCGTAATTCACACTACATTTCAGCAAGGTTCGGGTTGGGCCTTGGTCTAAAATTTAGACACGGACATGATATTTTTAATTTTCAAAAAGTATTGTGGATTTTGATAACAGTCCGCATTTCCAAAGATACTTTATTTTTAGAGATTTTTTTATTTTTAGAATTTTTTTTATTTTTAGAGCAAAATTACTCTAATGGTATTCTATAAGTTATTCTCAAAATATTTTTTATTTTTTTATTTTTAGAAAAATCTTATTAGTTAATAAAATTAAAATATTATATACTTTAAAATATAGATAACCATTTGAGCAAACTCTCTCTATTTTTTTTTTAAATAGAAACAACCACTGAAGATGGTCTTAGATATTTTCAAGAGATTTTTTTGAAGGTCAATAATATTTATTGCGCCATATAACAATCCGTAATTTGTATATTGTGTCACCATAAAATGTGCATTTATGTTGTAACTTTTTTTTTTTTTTT
>VBRH01000173.1:37652-53364 GCA_014578085.1 Cardamine resedifolia | reverse complement strand
TTTTTTTTTTTTTTTTGGTATTATTGATACTAAAAACAATAATTTGATAGGGACATATGGTCCAAACAGGCAAACAGGCAGAGAGATATTTGTATCAAAATCATTTATTTTTTTGTAAAAATATCAAAATCAAAATTAATAAGATATAGTTGGGAGATGGTCTTCTTAACGATAATCTTATTTAATCTCGCCCAATACTATTTAACACGGCCCTTCATCACTAGTACTGCTACTTCATTATTTATTTGTCTTCTTAATGGATCAAAAGAAAAATCAACGCTATTTGCCGTTCAATATTCGGATACAGTGGCGGATCGAATCATAAAAATTTTAAACTTTTTGTTAATTTCATTAGATGGATTATAATTAATTCTTAAATAAAATTTGCATTATTTTTATAAAGAGTGTGGGGCACATGCCTCACCCCATGAACCCTCCGATCCGTCCTTGTTCGGATATATAGATAATGTAATCCCATGGAGATACAAGTTTTGAACCACGTATGGTTTGCGGATTATGGTGGCAACTAAACAACTATTAAGCTCCGGAATCCGTAAATGATCGGGTCAGATTTCAGGACATGTATTTGGATAGAACTGTGGATACCTGATGTACCGACACATTCTCCAAAGGGGACAGTTGAGGATAGGGATCCATTGGTTTACGTTAATTCTTTGATCGAAATAGAAGATGGATCGTCTTCGAAAACTTTTTTTCACCAAAAGAAATTATCCTTATATTAGGGAGTAAGCTAAGTTATAATGTCTCGAGTGATGGATATAGTTGGACTTTGACAAAGTCAGATAATTACATTGTTAAATCGGGTTACTAGGCTGCGAGAGACTTGTGACCATCCTCTTCAAGGACCTAATGTTACGACACTAATGACGCAAGCTTGGAAATAAACAATCCCACAGTATTAAAACACTTTGAGAGACAATGTTTATTAGGGTGTCTGGCCACGTGCCAACGACTGTTTTACTGACATATAGGTCGAGATAAGGAGTGTCCATGATGCGGGGCGGAAGAATAAATAATTAACCATTTGATCTTTGAATGTCCTTTGGCTAGAGAAGTGTGGGCACTCTTGAGTATTCCCTCGGTTTCGGATACCTTCCCATCGCAATCTCTATATTTTAATATGGATTACTTATACGAGAGAGGGAAAGACTATGAATCACACGAGGAGAGTTTTTGGATTTTCCCTTGCATTATGTGGTACATTTGGAAGGCGAGAAATTGAAAAATTTGTGAGAATATTAGCGAGAATCCTCAGGATAAACTAGGGCTTGCCAATGAAGAAGAAGAAGTGTGGAGGAAAGCAAACATGAGAGAAGGATCACCTAACAAGATGTATGGGGAGACAATGATATAGAGAGATTACCGAAAGATATCCCAATATGTTATACAGACGGCTCGTGGCACATATTGGATGCAAAGAGCGGACAAGGGTTGATAGGAACTCGGGGGTAGATTCGACCATTGCCACCAATGCTACCGCACCCACCGAACCGTCCTTGGCCTTAACACTCACGGTTCCCACTTTAGCAGCCGGAAAGATCTCACACAAACAAGCCAGAGCACTTAGGAAGGGTTACAACCACTTGGTCCAAGAACTCCTAACCACTCATCGTACACTCATCGAGCCACACGACATACTCACCGCTTACCGAGCCGATCACTGCTCTATACATGCCGCCAATGACTCTCTGGCTTGGACCAACCTTTGGTGCCAAGTCACCATTCATACCTTGGTTCTTCCTCACTCATAGGAAGATATCAAGGGTGGATAGTAGTTCTTGGAGATAGGACATTGCATATTGGACTGAAGGGATCGCGACGTTACCTCTCCCCTTTACATGCAGAGGCTCTCGTATGGGCCATGCTGAGTTTAGCATCTATTTCCATGACAGAGGTTACTTTTACCACAAATTGCTCAGATATCATAACTATGACTTTAAATCCTGAAGATTGGCCATCATTCACATAAAAGTTAAAAGATTTTTTGTATCACAAGGATTTATTTATGTCTTTTTGGATTAGAGTTATCTTGCGTAGCGAGAATGTCTGTGCTGATCACCTTGCGAAATGTGCAAGAGCACTTGATTTCTGTTTTCTCCATATAAGCTCATCGGTTTGCGACTGAATTTCCTTAGAGCAAAGTCATTTACCAATGACTTAATATATGAGGTGTTGATGACGAAAAAAAAACGTGTTCATCTCAGAAAACGATCATAACATTATAAAAATAATCTCACACGATCTATACACATTATATTAAATAATGTTAGAAGTTCAAAACAATAAATCTTTAGAGGTGTCTTTTATCTTTTATGAAAAAAGCTTTGGGCGAATTTCCTAAACATGTTCAAAATTTTATAAATATATGTGTGTAAATAAATAAAATTTATAAATTTAAATAAATTACATAAAATTGTGCGAACTACACATCTAGTAAATATTAATAAAATGATTATAAGTCTTCTTTTTTTGTCTATTACATCATCATTGGGTATATTTCATATACTCTTATTATAATGATATTCAACTATCTGCATCATATGTGATTACGATAAACTTTCTCAAACAATGATTCCACAGTGTAAATTCTTCCCGACGGACGGTTTTGCATTTACGACATCACATATGATCGACATACTCTCCTTACAACATTTGAGACCACGACACCCGACTCTCTCTATGCGGCACTATGGAGCCTTTGATAAGTTTTACATCAATGGAGCCTTTGATAAGTTTTACATCAATTAATCTGCAAGAAACTACATTATCTAGGACTCAAATTCCATACCTGATATATAAATCTTTTAAACTCTTAATCAATAGTCTAAAAGTGCTTGCACAAATTGTTACTCCCTCTGTTCCATTTAATAAGAAGGTTTATACATTTTTTCTTGTTCCATTTAATTATATGTTTTGCAAGTTTCTAATTTTCTATGCAAATAATTAACTATATTTAATTTTTGTAATTATTAATATTGTAGAGTAGTATTTATTATTGGTTAGATTATTTAAATTAAATATTTATTTGTCTTTTTAAGATTAAAAAATGTAAAATAAAAATAATTAATGTAGTTTCTTAAACTACACGTTTTTAGCTCAAACTTCTTATAAATCGGATAGGAGGGAGTACAAGTGAGTACACATAATCTGTTTTGTTTAAACGGAATCAAAATAATTTATACTGATCACATACCCTTTCATTTGATGTGATTTTTTGTTGTTTGAAAATTATAAAACAAATGTATTAAATATTTACTATTTTTAAATATATGTGAAATACTCATTAAAAAATCAATTTTTCTGAATCAGAAGTTGATGTGAAATTCACATGCATGCTCTATGATTTGTTTCGGGTCAACGGTTGAGACGACAAAATAAGATATGTGTATAGGGGGTTTGATTTAAGAGAAAATCCACGTGTATTTAAGTTCTATTCCTCATACTTTAACTCCAAATTAGAGTAACTCTAAATACAGTTCAAGAAAAGTAAAATTTTAGTCCTATACATGATCCAAAAATTCGTGCATATGTCAAGACTAATAATAGACACAAATTATACCAAAAAGGACAGGGCAACTACACTACCAACAAGCTCTCTTTCAGTTTACTTCACTATTTTAATAATATTAGTGGATGTGGAAGCAATCTATAGTATTATTAAGTTTGTAATATTTTTATGCTATGTTTTTTTCTCTCTAATTTTGGTATAATGTATTTTAATTTTAATCTTAGTTATTTAATTGTATTTTCTATTTATTACATGTCATTTTTATTTTATTTTAGTAAACTAAAAAAACTGTTTTAATCCGTAGTTCAAAAGTATTAGTTAAAATAAAAAGATCTAAATTGAAAAACCATTTGCCGTAAAAATATAGAGTAAATAATATTTATCAATCTATTTTGGAATTGAAAATATTGTTTTTACCCAAAATAAAAACAGCTTTTCATAATTCTAGGAGAATTGGAAAGGTTACCATGATACTTGAATTAATTAAGTGAAAGAAACAATTATCACTTATATTTGACCTATTTTGTTTTTGTTAAATCTGCAATGTTTCCGGATATAATTGATTGCACAAAATTTAAGTAATTCTATTATAGGATGTCGAGTGTAAGATAGCAAACAAATTTTAATCCGAATAAAAGCAAACACAAAATAGCTTGTCATATTTTTAGGAGATCTGCGAAGTTTACCATTATACTTGAATTAATTAGGTGCAAGAAACAATCATCACTTATATTTTACATATTTTTCTTTTGTTATAACCGCTATGTTTTCCGGATGAAATAATTGATTGCACAAAATTTAAGTAATTCCATTAGAGGATGCCGTATGTAAGTTAACAAACAAATTTAACCCAAAAAAAAAACAACAAAATTTTAGGAGAATTGTGAAGTCTACCATGATACTTGAATTAATTAAGTGCAAAAAATAACACTTCTATTTAAGACATTCTTTGCTCGGCTTACACTAGTGGATGGGAAAATCTTGTCAATAAGATTGCTCTGCCCCAAAACAATGAAACAAGTCTGTTTCTACTTCGTTTTGCATTTCAAAGCTCTATTTATCAAATCTGGATGGAAAGAAATTGAAGACGTCATGGTGCTGTCCAAATGTCTGTGACAGGGCTAGTGAATATTATTGACAAAACAGTTTGTGAATCTGTGATAAACTCATCTCCATCCGAAGCCAAGGTGATCACAATTACTATGTACTCCTGATGACCTGGTTTGGCACTCGAAGCTAAGCTATTCACACTCCTGGTTTGATTTTGTAAAAAATTTCATTCCTTAAATTCTTCAAACTCTTTCAAAACATTTACATCTTATGTGAGAAAGTCTTTTTGTTGCAATAAAGTTTAACATTACAAAGAAAAAAATAACACTTCTTGCACGCGAACTGATACTAAAATAAAAAAGATATATCCTTTTCAGAAAGTTTGATATTTTAGATTTTTAAATACATTGTTTATTTGTTAATGTTAATAAATTATAAACTTTTAGAAAAAACTAGTTGAAAGTCTTTGAATTGTTAAATTACTACTGATTTATAGCTATGAGAAAATAATTAATAGAAAATAATGTATTAAATATTTAATATTTTTAATATATGTAAAATACTCAGAAAAAATCAAATTTTCTGAATCAGGAGTAATAAATAGAAAGTGTAAAATAGTTGAGAGTTGCAACGAATTCCTACAATCTGAAATTCGAGAAACATATAATATATACACGTGTATATTTGGAATAATAAGTGTTTGATACATTTATTTAAATTTGTTAAACGTCTTATAAGGTGGTTGGCAGCTGGTTGGTCCGACTCTTCCTATATTGATTTTATCACATCACATTATCTTTGTGCGGGGCCGTTGTATTTATATTTATATTGTAAGGAATTAGAAATAAAATTTCGACTAAATTAAGGGGAAATGCTTAAGATATTTAGTCTAAATCCAAAGGCCATATATTACTGACTGTTTTAAATTAGTAAGTAAATTCCGAATACTATGCAAAATTAGGATCGAATAATTATAGTTCCAACGAATTCAGAAAATTGTCTTTAAAACATTGGATAAAGCGAGTTTGATACTAAATGAATAAAACAGTATTGTGAACGTCTCCGAGAAAATTTACAATAGCACATCTTTAATTTACTACAAATGAGATGGGACAAGAGCCCAAATTTTGATGGAAGTTTTCACTTTTCGGCCTAGCACAAATTACCAATGATTATTGAATGTTTCTATTTTGTCATATATTAGGAAACCATCAAAAAAATCATTTGTTCAAAGGAGGAATAAAAATAAGATCTTCATGTTTATTTATTGGGAAAAGATGAAGGAAGAACTAAATCGTTGATTATGAAAACAGTGTAGCTAATGGAATATATACACATTATACTCATATTAAATGAGAAGGCCAAGTACTTATCAACTAGTGTACAGTTCCAAACTAAACTTATTCATCAATATTTGTTGGCATTAATGATCTCACTATGGGGTTCCAAATTCTTTGATGTTTATTTTTTAATTTAGAAACAGATCCTCTAGAGATTCATTAGCCACAAAAGCTTTTAATCTCAATTTCACTAATTTGGTTATTTATACATGTTTGGTGACAACGTAAAGATCTTAATTACAATCATTATTGTATCCAACGAGTTATGGACCTTTGGAACTATATTAATCTCTTTGGAGCAAGAACCAGAACAAAGTAAATAAATTTTTGCATGTATGACTAAAATCTATAAATATTAGGATATGAATCTTAAATTCGAATCTCAAAAAGTGGATTAAGCAAGAAAGCGAACAATTTATAATAGTTTACCATCAACATGAAATATATGTTCATTTTCGGTCACAACAGACTTCACTATAATAATAAAAATTCGAAAACTACCACTTGTTCTCTCTTGCACTTAGACAATAAAATTGACGGCAATTATTTAAATAAGGGACACAAACCCTATACAAACACATGTATTTAAAACATCCCAAATACATTTTTATTTTGCTAAAGGATTTTCATCCGACATATTATGGGAATCGATGGATCTCACAACGGATCCAAAATTATTAGACTCCTCAATTCAAGAAGGACCTGGTCATCATGCTCCCTCTCCAAAAACTCTCCAAAGTCGACAAGTAGAACAACCGATACAGTGTAATATTATCTTACAATCTTATTCAAGCAAGGAACAATATTTATAATAGGCAAAAATAATCATAGCAGAAAAGATTTGGACTTTATTTGAGGGTGGATCGTCTCTATATGTAAAAAATTCATGGGATCTCAAGATTTATCTGCTTTCAGTTTCCAAGTGGAAACATCGTAACTATTGTTTGATTGCCCTCATGTTTTCCAAATTCATGTATCTCAAGATTTGTCTTCTTGCACTTTCCAAGTCAAACATTGTAACTACTGTTTGATTTTCCCTCGTGTTTTCCCAGTTTCAAATGACTGTTGGGCCCAACTAGAGGAATTTCTATTAACAAAAAATATAAAAAAATATAGAGGAATTTCATATATATATAGGAGTATTAAATTCAAAAGAAAAGATTAACTGGTAAGCCACTGTATATTCTAATAATCATTATTTTTTCATAAGTACATTTATTGTTGGTTGTTTCAAAAAAAAAAAAAATCATGTCATTTGATTTCAGTTCAAAACTTCTATACTCCCTCTGATTCATTTTATTTGTTATTTAAGGTTTTGACACACTTATTAAGAATTTTTTTTTTTCTAATTTAAAACATTATTTTTAATCTAATTAAAAACTATTCTAACATAATAATACAAATGGTCAAAAAAATTAATAATAATTTAGCATTGAAAATGAAAAACAACAAAAAATGAAAAAAAAAATTTAAACAACAATTAAATTGAAATAGAGAGAGTAACATTTACCGATCAAATTCACAATGTTATAGAAGTTTTATGGTGAATGTCTGTAATACTTCCACTAAAACTCAGCTTTCGTAAGCCTTTGTGTAAATAACTTTCAACTTTTAATTCATATTATGATAGGGTTGTGGCAATAGTACAAAATTTTACTACAAACGATTTGGTTACACAATTCATTTTCTAAGAATATGAGTATTCATAATGATATAAAAATACAAATATTAAAGTCAAGTGCGAATTTTAGTTTGATTTTTAACTTTTGTTATTAATGATTAACCCATGCCAAATGAAAGATTAATTGTTCTTGTAAACAACAAAACTTGTAACTATGTAAGGATGTATACATCAAGAATTAAACTCGAATATTCATGTAATAACTATCAATTCTCCATTTGCACGCTATTGCCACGTACATGGGTGATGGGTCCAAACTCAAGTAAGTTTAAATACATTCAATTCGTTTGTTTTTAGGTATAAACGTACACTTAATTTACGCATAAGAAAGGATTAGTAATTCTTTCATTAATTTGTGAACCTTACACTGATGAGTTAAGTGACAAGAAAGAGAAAGATATATGTATAGTTTTGAAGCCACTGTTTTCTCGGATAAATAATAAATCAATGTAACATTAATTTAGAGATTCGAACAAGATAAAGTCTTTGCTAAATTAGGTTAGTTGCTATTTGGCTTGTTAAATCAAATATCTGCACATTCTAATACGTGTTAAAAATGTCTTAGTTGCTCGTTATTTTTCCCACCCTATATAAATTTGTGGTTTACAAGTTACTTCCATGTCAATTGCCGATTATTTTCCCCATTCTTTATCCACTTAAAATTTTACATAAATATATACTTGAGTTTTAAATTTCTTTTATAAACAAGTAACGAGTAAACGCAAACAGAGTGTTAATGTTTAAATTTATTTTTTTTCTTTTTTTTTCCAAACCCTATATACTAAGTTGTCGGTAAATAATTCTCATCATCTAAAGAGAGTCAATTTGACGTCAATGGATTTACATAAGAAAAACAGAAACTACGTGTTTTTGTACATTTCGCAAGATGATCCGTATAGACTTTTTCATTACATGAAATATATATAATATTAAAAGATGTAAATAAAATTTTTATACACTAAAAAGAATAGTAATTTACTTTACTTAAAAATAACTAAAAGTATGTTAGTGTTACTTGTCATAGTTTTTGACAACTACATGGTACTTGTTTATTCAAAGGCCGATAAATGACAAATCACTTGTATGAAAGTACGAGTATTTATGTCCACCCCAGTTAATAGTACTACTATTTTGCGCCTACTGGTCTACGTGATCGATCATCAGATCAAAGTAGTTACCAAACACTTTGATCTCGATTAAATCAAAAGCTGACACGTCTTGATGTTTTCTTTTATTTATTTCACTCACAACAACAAATTTTTGTGAGACACTGAAAATTTTTTATAACAAAAGGGAACAGTCCTTATCATTTGCTCCCATCACTTACTTTTGTCTAGTTACAACTGGAAATCGAGGAGAAGTAAAACAAAACATTTTTTCTCATAATTTTTTCTTAAAAAATTAACAAGAAAAAGAAAGACAAAATTAAATAGAGAGCAAAGCGAGAGCGTTGGGTGACGTTGGTCTCTTCATTAACTCCTCTCATCTACCCCTTCCCTTCTTTGCCTTTATATCCTTCACCTTCCCTACCTCTCTCTTCTTCATTAACTCATCTTCAAAACCCTAATCACAGAAATAACAATAATACAAACATATATTACATTAAACTCTCCAAAGATGCCTCAGGCACCGATGCCAGAGTTCTCTAGCTCGGTGAAGCTCAAGTATGTAAAACTTGGTTACCAATACTTGGTAAACCATTTCTTGAGTTTTCTTTTGATCCCAATCATGGCGATCATCGTCGTTGAGCTTCTTAGGATGGGTCCTGAAGAGATCCTTAATGTTTGGAATTCACTCCAATTTGATCTAATTCAGATTCTATGTTCTTCCTTCTTTATCATCTTCATCTCCACCGTTTACTTCATGTCCAAGCCACGTACCGTCTACCTTGTTGATTACTCTTGTTACAAGCCACCTGTCACGTGTCGTGTCCCCTTCGCAACTTTCATGGAACACTCTCGTTTGATCCTCAAGGACAAGCCTAAGAGCGTTGAGTTCCAAATGAGAATCCTCGAACGTTCTGGCCTTGGTGAAGAGACTTGTCTCCCTCCGGCTATTCATTATATTCCTCCAACACCAACCATGGACGCGGCTAGAAGTGAGGCTCAAATGGTTATCTTCACGGCCATGGATGATCTCTTCGAGAAAACGGGTCTCAAGCCTAAAGATGTCGACATCCTCATCGTCAATTGCTCTCTCTTCTCTCCCACTCCATCGCTCTCTGCTATGGTCATCAACAAATATAAGCTTAGGAGTAATATCAAAAGCTTTAATCTCTCAGGGATGGGCTGCAGCGCGGGCCTGATCTCAGTTGATCTAGCCCGCGACTTGCTGCAGGTCCATCCCAATTCAAACGCAATCATTGTCAGTACCGAGATCATAACGCCTAATTACTACAAGGGCAACGAGAGAGCCATGTTGCTACCCAATTGTCTCTTCCGCATGGGAGCCGCCGCAATTCTCATGTCAAACCGCCGGTCTGACCGGTGGCGAGCCAAGTACAAGCTTTGTCACCTTGTCCGGACCCACCGTGGCGCTGATGACAAGTCTTACTATTGTGTCTATGAGCAAGAAGATAAAGAAGCACACATTGGCATCAACTTGTCCAAAGATCTCATGGCCATCGCTGGTGAAGCACTCAAGGCTAACATCACCACTATAGGTAATAATAATACACAATGATATAAACGGTTGAAATTTATTTATTAAGAGATAAGAATTAAACCATTTCGGTTAGGTTCAGATTGAAAAAAAATTGTTTGAATTCCATTCGGTTTTAGATAAAAGAATTAGTCACGATATATATTCGTTTCTATGGTTGCATTAAATTCAGTTTGTTGGAAATTAATTAAATCTATTACAGTTTGGTTTGTTATGGTTCGGTTTAATTGATGAATTTGATTGAAAACAGGTCCTTTGGTCTTACCGGCATCGGAACAGCTTCTCTTCCTCTCGTCCCTAATCGGAAGAAAAATCTTCAACCCGAAATGGAAACCATACATACCAGATTTTAAGCTAGCATTTGAACATTTCTGCATCCACGCAGGAGGCAGAGCAGTGATTGATGAGCTCCAAAAGAATCTACAGCTATCAGGAGAACACGTTGAGGCTTCAAGAATGACACTGCATCGTTTTGGCAACACGTCATCGTCATCGTTGTGGTACGAGCTTAGCTACATAGAGTCTAAAGGGAGAATGAGAAGAGGCGATCGAGTTTGGCAAATCGCGTTTGGGAGCGGTTTCAAGTGTAACTCAGCCGTGTGGAAATGTAACCGTACGATTAAGACACCTAAGGATGGACCATGGTCCGATTGTATCGACCGATACCCTGTCTTTATCCCTGAAGTTGTCAAGCTGTAAACTGAAACGTGTTTACCGGTTTAGTAATGGTTTGATTTTGTGTATGGTTTAGGTCGATTTGGTGTTGGGACTTGGTTTACAGGGGATTGGGAAAATGGAAGTTAAAGAGAAGAATAGCGAAGCATAAATGTTTGTATTTATTTGCTCTGCATATACTAAATCTCTGCTTTTTCATTTGGGGTATTTTTTAGTTTCTCGTGCTTGTAATTAATAACTTGTGGTGTATCAAATAAGAATATTTCTCTGTTTTTATTTATTTGTTTTTACTTCGAAAATAAGTTTCTTTGGTTTCATCGCTGCCGTCCATATTGCTTACCCGATCTGTTTTGGTTTTAATTGCAAACTGTGCGTATTGAAATTTACTATTTTATAGAGGTGAGAAAGTCAGAACATAACAAAATTTACTATTTTATTGGATTTGACCGTCTGTGTAATATATAACCGGTCGACTACACATCGACTTTGCATAATCAAAACTAAGCTCTTAGACTAAGCGGTGGTCGACCACCCGTATTCCAAACGAAAAACACCAATCATATAGAAAAATGGATAGGTCAAGAAGGAGAAGGAATCGGCCGGGCGCGGGCGAGTGACTGTTGAACATTCCTCTAGAAAATGCCGATCGAAATTCCAAAATATGGTCTACCCGCCATCCAATTCCAAGCCATATTTTCAAGATCCAACCAGGTTAAACCAATCCGTTTACATGTTTGTTTAAGCAAAATTTAAGATGTTAAAAATCTATGTTTGATTCTTCTTTACTGTTTTGAGACCTTAAAACCTTGTAAAGATTTCGATTTTTTTATACTTTTCAAAGTAACTAATGCTGATTTATAAGTATGAGGTCAATCAACAGATTTCACGAGTAAATGCTACAATACTTGTACAATAAATATGTTTTCCTACACTGCCACGAAATACATATTGGGCCTATAGCAATTAATGAGCCAGAAATTCCAGCTTATGATGGCCTTAAAAACATTTAGTCTGAAATATTTCGGCAAAGATTTGACCTTCGAACAACCCACATCATAAGGCCCTGCGAGTTTTTGTGGCCCTACACGAAGAAACCAAAGTAAAGGTTTATATTATAGAAGATTTCTCAGAATATCAAATAACTAGAGTTTGAAAGTTCTCTTCTCCGGGTTTTCGTAAAAGCTTTAAGGTTTATGAATACTCTTCACAATGGTTTAACAAAACCTCTTTAAAATATTTCAATTATAAAATCCTAGAAAATCCATAAAACAATAAAAGGAAATTATCTAAATTATAAAATAAATAATAAAGATATTTGGAAGATCTCTCTGCATCAGTTACTGAGATTGGATTCGTTAATGAGTTCGGTGTTTGGTTCGTGATACGTAAAATTTTGGTTTAGAATCCGATTCAACATAAGCCTAATCCCAATGGTTTTGGATCTAAAAATCAAGTAGAAGAAGGGTCTAGTTCATTTTCTATATCTTTTTAACTAGGGGGAATTTTATTTTATATGTCAAAACTATATTTAAAGTTTTAAAAATATAATGAATTAAAGTTTTCTATTAGAAATTTAGAATCATAGAAATTTAGAATCATAGTATATATATATATAATTTTTTTTTTTTTATAATTCTACAGTTTGAAGATTATCTTTAAACGTAAACTAACACAACCACTTAAACAGGATTCAGTAAGCTTGAAGATTATAATTTGAAAACGACAGAAATTTGAAATTTTTATAGAAAAATATTAAATTAAACAGGATTTAATAACATTCTTTAGATATTAATTTAAACTTATATATGAGAAGAAACGAGGTTGGAAGGGTTCGCAACCCCACTCCCTAGGGGTTTAATGGTCCGAGGCTCCGAGCCCTATGGATAAAATTTCAATTAAGAATGTTTATTAAGGGTATTTTAAGATGTTCGTTTAATCTAAAGTTTATTTTTGATCGACATTTTCTCTGTTGTATAGCTAATAGAGAAGAAAGAAAGAAAAAACTGTTTACTTTTGAGCTCTATGTCTGTCTGTCGTGAAATAGTAATGAAAAGTGGATGTAACTTCTCACATTGAAAATGAATAACTATTGTGTACAATTATTTTTATGATATATCAACATATATGATTTCCTAGATAGGACAAAAAGTTAAGGTTAATGATATCTTATCAATTTGAATAAATAATCAGACTCCAAAATCTTAGTTCTTACAAATGACTGAAAACAATATATAAACATCACTTTCCAAGCACACGAATAATGCCAAGAGTGGTACATGTTATCCATAGAGTCTCTCTTATCTTCTAAAGAAAAAGGTTGATGCCTTTGTTTTTGAAGTTTTATGCATATTGATGTGGTCCAGCACAAACCATAGTTATCCATTTTTTATTTTATTTTTCTTTAACCCAACGTTTTCAGATATGTCTTAATCTCCAAATTTGTAAGTTTCCATTTTTTTGGGAGGGTCGATTTGGTGATATAAAATAAATAAAAAGTAAGATATAAATAAATATATAATTAGAAGCTGTTAGATATAGTGATATGGGCTAGCTAGTAAATATTTTTTATTACATTTTTACTTCCGCTATTTCTTAATGTTATTAATAGAATTTAATTTTCTAAATTTTCTCAACGAAACCTTTAGAAATCTGTCAAAAATAAAAACAACGAAGATGTAGAAAATAAAGATGTAGATATATCAACACCATAATAAATGTCGTAAGAGTACTAATAATTTTTTAAACCTCTTTATATAAAAAAATAACAAATCTTTAAACGTAAACCGACACAACCAATCACAAGCTCGCTTTCTACAAAATCACGAGAATAATTCCACACTATTCGACTTTTCCACGGAAAATCCCGAATTATAGCAAAAACAAAAAGTAAAAATTTCCAAAAATAAGGAGTGATTGGGCAGGGAAAATAACAGGTAGGCCATAAAGATATCCATCTGATTAAGAAGCTGACCAATCAAACCACTAAGAAGAGGATCATCTTGAAGAACTCGGCCAATCAGAATCGAGATAAGACCTCTTTATGGCCCTCATATATAGTATAAGCAACCAAAAAGTGCAGAAAAATTTAACTTTATTTACACTCCCCCGGTAAACAAAAGAAAAAAGCTGCAACTTGGAATTTTACTCTCATTGCCTCATAAATAAAAAATGTAGGCTCCCTTTTTACAGCAACTTCTCAAAAACTGAAACCTTTGTAGAGAGAACATATAGTTCGATAAACATTCTTTTTGCAACTGAGACTTGGCAACTTGATTTTACTCAAAGTAAGGTTTCTTCTCGTTGATGGTGATAAGTATATAGAGTTATAATATGATGAAAAGTTTGGCTAATGCGGTTGGTGGGAAGACGGCGAGGGCATGTGACAGCTGCGTGAAGAGGAGGTCACGTTGGTATTGCGCAGCTGACGATGCTTTCCTTTGCCATACTTGTGACGGTTCGGTCCACTCGGCGAACCCTTTGGCTCGAAGGCACGAGAGAGTTCGTTTGAAGTCTGCTAGTGCCGGAAAGCATCGTCATGCCTCTTCCTCACCTCCTCACCTAACCACGTGGCATCAGGGATTTACACGTAAAGCTCGGACACCACGTGGAGGCAAGAAGAGCCACACGATGGTTTTTCATGACCTTGTGCCAGAGATGAGCACAGAGGATCAAACGGAGAGCTACGTTGTGGAAGAGCAGCTCATCTTTGAGGTGCCTGTATTGGTTGAGGAGCAATGCTTAGCCGAATCGGTGGAGACAAAGAACGAGTTCCCTATGATGCCTGAATGTTTTAAGAGCAGCGAGGAAGAAGACGACAACGCTGAGAGTTGTCTGAATGGTTTATTCCCGACTGACATGGAACTGGCTCAGTTCAGTGCTGACGTGGAAACTCTCCTTGGTGGAGGGATAGAGCGAGATTTTCATGCCATGGAAGAGCTAGGGTTAGGTGAGATGTTAAAGATCGAAAAAGAGGAGATGGAGGAAGAAGCCGCGACTAGAGAAGTGTGTAATTTAGATGAAGCTGATGAGACTTCCCCATTTGAAATAAGCTTTGATTATGAGTACTCAAATAAGACGACATTCAACGAAGAAGAAGAAGAAGAAGAAAAAAAAGAAGACGTCATGAAAAATATGAAAGGCGTGGGAGTGAATGAGATGAGTGGTAAGATTAAGGAAGAGAAGAAGGAGAAGGAGAAGGATCTTATGCTTAGATTGGACTACGAATGGGTGATTTCAACTTGGGGAAGCCAAGGGATCCCATGGACCGACCTAGAGCCCTCTGAAATATACCTTGACATGGTTTGTTGCCCTACCGATTCCATGGTATGTCTACCACACCTTGCGTTGTCTATATCTATCTACTTTTCAATATATCTTTTATACGACCGCATAGTTTATACTAATCTCAAAATTTGGACCTCCACCATTGTTATTACTATTCTATATTGATATAAAAGAAAGGATTGTCTCTAATCAACAAAACTTGTTTTTCATGAATATTAAGGGTGAAATTAGTGGAGTAGAGGCTCGTCATCACAGTCTCTTTCGCGGCCTAAGGTTACAAATGGGAGAGGCTGGAGATGGAGGAAGAGAGGCTAGGGTTTCAAGATACCGTGAGAAAAGGAGGACAAGGTTGTTCTCTAAGAAGATAAGGTACGAGGTACGTAAGTTGAATGCAGAGAAAAGGCCTCGAATGAAAGGAAGGTTCGTGAAGAGATCTTCAATTGCTGCTGCGGCTCACTAAAGATCTTATTAGACCCCCAAAAAAAAAAAAAA
>VBRH01000173.1:17297-37073 GCA_014578085.1 Cardamine resedifolia | reverse complement strand
TTTTTTTTTTTTTTTTTTTTTTTTTTTTAAATAGCATTGTTTTGTAAGATATTAATGCATTTACCTGGTAAGAAGACATTACACTAATTTCAGCATCTACAACGACGATGAATCGAACCATTTTAATCCAAAATATACTCTACAATCTCATATTCAAGTAGAAATAGGGCACACAAATTTTCTCTGACAATAGTTCAACTATAGCCATCAGAAAAAAAAATTCGTTAACATTAGATAAAGAAATACATCTTAATAAATTTCACGTGGTGAGGGAAGCTAAAACAAAAAATAACTAAGATTTGAATTGGTGCTAAGGAAAACACTGATTGGCTATTATCAAATTTGAAGAGTTGAATTAAGAGAAGGCTTGGCTTGAAAAATAAATAAATATGTGGGAACCATATAATTTTATGGTGTTTTGTTGTTTGGTTATAGTTGTATTTATGCAATTATAAATATGTGTATATTGGCATTTATAACTCAATACAGTTTCTTCTTTTGTTTTCATATCATTTCTTTTGTTTGTTATACAAAAATTTTTCATTTTCATTTATCATCTATTGTTGTAATGTATATAGCCTATTTTTAATCTATATATGCAAAACCAACAAAGATATTTTCACACTACAAAGCAACAGTTTGGTGACCAAAAAGACCATCGACATACTAATGATAAAAAATTTAAATTAATAGAAAAATAAGTTTAAAATTTATGCATTAATTAAAATGCAGATCCGGTCTGTAGCACAGGCGGATAAGCACAAACTTAAAACCACCGATTTTTTAAATATTTTAATAGACCACATATTTATTGAGAAAACGGTCAAATAAATACTAAATTTTTATGTTTCTTCAAAAAAAAACACAAATTTTTTTAATAATAAAAGAATATCAAATTTTGTGTTGATTTAATTTAATTAAATATGGTTTTGGTCAACAATAATAATTTTAATTACCTGTTTACTTTTGACGGAAACAAATACGTCAACGTTTCAAAAATATGAAAAACTTAAGACGTCAAGAAGAAAAATGTGATACATGAAGAAAATTGTCAAAACCTTAATTCTTCTTTGATTTCTCCTTACTCCTCTTCAATTTCTCCTTACTCCTTTTTGATTTCTTCTCTGTCTCTTTTCTCCTGCCACTTAAAAATTATCCCAGAATCTCGAGATGACAAAAAGAAAAAAACTAAAATCACGCCGGCGCAGAGAACGTGAAGATGTTGTTGAGGACAATGAAACATGATTTATTAACGAAGATTAGCGTGAGGTTGTACATGATGATAATTGTGAGGTTATTGCTGATGTATTGTAGATAGGAATGAGGCGAATAAGGAGAATGATGTAGTTGTTGAAGAAGGAGCACGTGAAGCTTTAGCAATCCAGTTTGGAAATATTGCGAGCGATGATATTGCTGAAAGTGATGACAGTGGAGATGATTTATTGAAAGAGAATACGATACCAGATCCACTATCATCCGACAATGAGGAAGAGGAAGGGCGAAGGGAATCTCGTGTGGATTCAACATCAACCGACGAACTTCTAGCATTAGGCAAGACATTTGCATCTGCTTCTGAGTTTAAACAAGCACTTCTTAGGTACTCTCTAAAAAGTAGATGCGATATTAATTTAGACTTGTCTACACAAAAAAGCTTTGCGCGATATGCTCTGACACAGAGTATTCATGTCCATGGAGAGTTTATTGCTCCTATGAGAAGAGAAAACACAAGTTGCAGATAAATGTATATGTGAATGAGCACATATGTGTCAGGTCTGGTTACTCGAAGATGCTGAAGAGTTCATCAATTGCTTAGTTATTTGCAGAAAGGTTGAGGGTGAATCCTAAACGTACGGTAATGGAGATTGTTGATGAGATTAAGAGGAACTACAATTTGATTGTTACTGAAGATCAATGTCAGAAAGCAAAGACCAAACTTACTAGTGAAAGAAAAACTAGCCACGAAGCCCATTTCTCACAAATTTGGGATTACAAAGCAGAGGTGCTTTGACTAATAAATGTACCACTATGGAGATTCAGACTATTCCAGGACCAACACTAAGAAGCAAGCAAATGTTTGATCGTATATATGTGTGCTTTGAAGTCTACATGTAGACATATCATAGGACTTGATGGTGCATTTCTTAAATGGGATGTTAAAGACCAGTTGATAGCTGCGGTTGGAAGAGATGGAATAAAATTATTCCCATTGCGTGGGCAGTTGTTGAGATAGAAAACGATGTTAATTGAGCTTGGTTTGTAAATCATCTTAGACATGATTTAGGACTTGGTGATGGTAGCAACATAACAATCATATCCGATAAGCAAAATGTAAAATTTATTTGATAAGTGTTTACTCTACTTATTTTAGTTAGGTAGGATAAAAACTAATATTTTTTTTATTTCGTTTGAAGGGTTTGGTGAAAACTGTTCACAATGATCTTCCACAAGCTTAATATCGCATGTGTGCTCGACACATTCTAGGAAACTGGAAGAGAGACAGCCACGATCCAGAGTTAGAACAACTATTTTGGAAAATAGCATGCAGTTACACCAACGAAGATTATACTGATAATATGAAAGCCTTGAAGAGTTATAATCAGAGTGCATATGATTCTCTACAAAGGATCAATCCTCCTACATGGTCTCGGGCTTTTTTTAAGGTTGGTTCATGCTGCAATGATAACTTGAATAATCTGAACGAATCTTTCAATTTAACCATTCGTGAGGCAAGGAGAAAACCATTACTTGACATGTTAGAGGATATTAGGAGACAAACTATGGTACGTACTACAAAGAGGTCTATCATTGCAAATAGGTTAAAGACAAGATTCACAAAGAGGACACATGCTGCAATTGAATTGGCTATAGAAAAGTCACAAGATTGCATGAGGTACATGTCCACTGATAATTTGCATGAAAATAGACTATCACGACTGTTCTTATAGTGTCAATATGCGTCTGAAAACATGTGGTTGCGGGATGTGGTAGTTGAATGGTATTCCATGTAACCATGTCACTTGTGTTATCAGAGCAAAAAAAAAACAAAAGGTTGATGATTATGTTTCTGAATATTACACAACTCTAACATGGCGCCGAACGTATGAGCATAGTATTAAACCTGTGGAAGGAATGAAGTTATGGCCGAGGTTAAACAGATTACCCATCTTGCCACCACCAAACAGATTAGGAAACTCTGGTAGACCGCCTAACTATGCTAGGCGTAAAAGCCTCAATGAAGCTGCCTCTTCTTATAATAAGACCAAATTAACCTATGATCGTCGTATCATGACATGTTCGAACTGTAAGGAAGAAGGGCATAATAAGTTAACATGTGCAAGACCAAGTGTTGAACCTGAAGCTAAAAAACCGAGAGGTCGACCAAAGAAACATCATGTGAGGTTTAACTTTGCTATGTTACCTTTACTATGTCATCTTTTATCTTTACTTTACTTGGAAACTAAATGATTATGTTTATCGTATTTAATATAGGAAGGACAATTACAAGGATCACAGGTAGGATCACAAGTTTAATTTTTAAACTCTGCTGCTTTTGTTATTTTGGTTGTTCTATGTTTTCTTTGTTGCTTTTGTTAAATCACCAAACTGGTACACTCACTTTTCTCTGTTCTCAATTCTTGTTTCTTGTATTGAAACCTTGATGGATGTTTAATCAAGTGGTTGGTTGATTCACTAATTTGTTAATTGATTTCATGTATTATTGTCTGCAATTTAATTGATTCACTAATTGTTTATGATTCTTATTTGAGTTTGGGAGCAGTAATAGTCGTAGTGATTTTTTTTTAATTTATGGTCTTTGGCATATGGTCTTTCTTATTTTATGATTTTTTGCTGCTTGATTGTTAACAAATCAGATTAAGATGGTATGAACTGAAGCTAATAGTTACTCTTAAAATGATTATAAAACATGTGTGTTGCATCCTTATATCGTATCTTCAGTTTTGGATTGTTGGGTTTGTCCAATTTTGTTTTAAAATTACTTATTTAAGTTGTTCTTGTAACATCAACCTTCATTCAGTTTTATAATGCTTCCTACGTCTGCAATATTTTTTTTTTTTTTGGGTATATGCAACAAATGTTGTCTTTTCGTCTAGTTCTTTAGATAGATTTTGTAACAGAGCATAAAGAAACACTTTTCAGCTTAACAATTTCCTCCATCTTCGTTTGTCAAAAGGATATGGAGGATCTTACAAAATTGAAAAAATCTAAGATGATGTATTGTTTTCTTTAGAAAGAAAACTTAAAACACCAGTTTTGGTAAAGTTCAAGAAAAAAAAAACTGTTTTTTTGGCTCTTTTCACTTCTTATGTTTTCTTTTCTAAGTTGTCGATAGTCCAGGGGTTAGCTCCTTCAATGGTCTTCTTAAATTCTTTTCATGTAATTCACTCTGTCAATTATTTCGGAGACAAGTTCTTTAACAGTCGGTGTCTTCAGAAATTCCAACACATTCAAAAAATTCCTCCTACACAAAAGTAATTTTTCTCCAATTAGATCCACTCTAAACGCATGTACAAAATTTACATTCCATTAATATATGCATATATGATATATTGTAATTTTAGCATCGTTTACCTTGCATTTTCTCATTGTTTTCTTATGTTTTCATTTCATATTTAGGTCTTTAGGTGTATATTTGCATATATTTCTTATTTTATAGGTATTGGAGTGAGCTATGCAACAAGAGGAATCATTTGGATGCAAATAAGAACAGATATGAACAAGAACCATTCCCTAGTGTCTCAAATATCGATTCAAAAGAAGGTCTTCCCTTGAGATTTAGCTACAGAGCCCTTCATGAAAGTTAAAATAAATTTAGGTAGCTTTCCAATGGTAGTGGTATCGAGTAATTTGGGTCAGCGGTTAAAGAGATATGACTATTTTAGTGACTAGCGATCTATCCCAGTGGCCAGACATGTCCGCTGGAGAAGTGGCAAAACTACCCTGTATTTCTAGCGACCATTCCTAGCGGCCAAGGCAGACCAATGGACTCCAGCGGGCATCATTATTGGCCAAGGCTGACCGCTGGACGGATCCGATTCATCATTTTTTGCTTATTCCTTATAAATATTTGTCTTAACTTACTAAAACCCTTAAGTTTTCTTCTCTTTTGAGTTGATTTTTCATATCCAAACTCTCTTATGATTGTTTTGGATTGATCTTAATTATATATATCACTCTAATGAAGAGTTATTCATCTATCTTTGTAAATCCACCTTATCTTTTCATTTTCTCTTTTTCTTTTAGGTTGTTAGTCTTTTAGTTGAATCATGGGTTATGATAGATTATGATGAATTGATGGTTAGATGATGATTTTTTAGGTTGATTGTTGTTAGATCTTTCATTTAGGATTGTTCTTAATGCTAGATTAGCCAAAAAATTGGTAGTTTAGAGTTTAGGTATTTCCACACCCACAAGGTGTTCGATGAAATGCTTGAACCAATCCTTTTATGAGCTTTACATACCTAGCGAACGAAAATTGTTGATTAGGGTGTTTAGTGAGCTTAATGGAGTTGAATATTAATGCTTATTGATCATGAGATTGCTAACGAAAGTTATGTTAATACTTGATTAGTGAAGTGACTAGTGCCATGAGAGTGGATTAGTCATAGTTATAAATTCCATGTTCTAGAATGGTGCTTAACGCAATCTATTTCATCATTGTTTGATATTTAGTTCATTCTCTTGATAGTAGAATCCATGATCCAACGATTTTCTTTGTTTTCCCTTTTGATCTTCTTTTATTTTCATTTCTTTTGTTTTCTAAAAACCAATTCTTTATTTGCTCTAACTTAGTTTAGAATCTCGCATCTAGTGCGTGATCCTTAGTCTTTGTGGATTCGATCCTAAAATGCTATGCACGATATATTTATTTTATAGTCTTAAGACGGTGTAAAAACTTCTTTATCAAATTGGCGCCGTTGCCGGGGACTAAGTGTTTGCCGTTAGAGTTAAGATTCGAATTGAGACTATAGCCTTTTCCTTTTCTTTGGTTGCAAATCTTTTCCTTTTTCTCTTGTGATCTTGATCTCTTAGGTGTACAACTAGGAGCAAATGAGGCATTCAAGGAAGAAGTGAACGAGAGGAAGCAACCGTCAAGCTAGTGACGTTAAACGCACCCTTGGGGACTCCCCCAAGTCTATCCATTTTCAAGCTAGTGACACAAAACAAGCACCAAATAAAGAAAGATTGAGTAAGCATTACAACATCCGAACTCCTCCATTCCATAGCTCCAAGGTACCATTTTTTTTCCTTATCTTCTTCTTTGTGTTTATTTATGTTTTACTCTCTCTTTGGCTTTTGTTACACAGAGACGGTGTAATTCAAGTTTGGGTGAGGGCTTTGTGTTTTTAACTTGTTTTGTGTTTTTATTTTTCCCTTTTTTGCATATTTGAGTCTCATGCATTCATTTATTTGCATAGAAAAATCTAAATTTTTTTGAAAATTTTGAAAAACCCAAAAAGAAGCATGTAGTTTCATTTGCATTATAAGATTGAGTCTAGAAGCATATAGGATTGCATATGCATTTGGGATTTTTGCCTTTTCAAAGCTCACGCTTAGGATTAAGATCGTTGCCCTTAGTCACAGTTATTTGTTGCTTGAGCATCTTTGAAAAAATAAGAAATCCATGTTTGGACCTTTGCATCTTTCGAAATGTTTCTTTTACTTTTGCAAGTCTTGCATGATCTTTGAAGCATCTCTATGAACTTGGACTTAATTGGAATCTAATTTTCTCACTTATGATGATTTGAATGCATTCTCATGGTAGATTATAAGTCACATTCGGGTTTTCTTATCCATTTAACCACCCTTGTGCTAACTCGAGTGATTATTCTCACCTTTAGAGTGGTTCTCCTACCTTTAACCTTAACCATTTCTTTCAAACACTTTGATAAATTTTATGAGTGAGGCCTCTTGTTGATAATGCTATGATTTTACAAAAACTTGAGAGTATCGGAAACGACAAAGGTTTAGCTCTCGTTTTAACTAGCAATGGTAAGTGTAGCGATAGGGTTTGTAATGAAAGACTTGGATGGGTAGTTTAGGTATTGGTTTGAGTTTTGGGAAAGAAAGAAAATAAAGGGTCAAAAGAAAATCTTGATCATGGTTATAAAAAGAATCCCTAAGAAAACTAAGTGATAGACCAAAAAGCTCTAAATCTCAAGTGTGAATAAGAAAAGAAAAGAATGAAGCTACCCTAAGATTTGTACAAAGAAATAAGTATAGGGAGTAAAAGAAAGCAAAGAAAAGAGATAGAAAATAGCTAAGTATTGAGCTAAAAAGTTTCCCCTAGGAGACTAGAAAAGATATTGATAGAGGTTGAAGTTTAAAAAGACCAAAGAGTCTGAATGATGTTTAAAAGTGATTTGGGGTTGAAAAGAGAATAAGAAAAATGTCCAAGAGTAGAACTATGATGCATTTCTTGAGATGGGTAGAATAACGAGAGTGGAGCTTTGTATGCGTCAATTGTTCCCTTTCTTAGATGGATTTTGTGTTTGACTAGCATTCCTATGTTTTGAGAGAAAGCATCCAAAGAAAAACTCTTTTGAAGCCACCTCAAAAAGTTTTCCCCTAAAACCGATTGAGAATGATTTGATTTCCCATAGCGAGACCGCACCAAACACTTGAATGAATGTTAAAGAGATGTTTTTGATTTGATTGTGAGTTCTTGTTTAAGTTTAGGGGTTGCATTAGAAATTTGCATTGAGATGAGCATGGAGAAATACTAAAGAGTAAAATGTTTGTTCTTGCACCGTCTAACTTGCTTTAAAGATAATGCGTTTAATTCTTCGATTGATACTTTGCGGCTTAAATTCCCCATTTCCACACCTCTTTTCCTTATTGTCTCTTGTAGTTTTCTTGTGGACAGGCAAAAGATAAGTTTGGGGGAGTGGATATATTGTGATTTTAGCATCATTTATCTTCATTTTCTCATTGATTTCTTGTGTTTTCATTGCATATTTAGGTCTTTAGGTGCATGTTTGCATATATTTCTTGTTTCATAGGTATTGGAGTGAGCTATGCAATAAGAGAAATCATTTGGATGCAAATAAGAGTAGATATAAACAAGAACCATTATGTAGTATCTCAAAGATCGACTCAGACGAAGGCCTTTCCTTGAGATTTAGCTACAGAACCCTTCATGAAAGTTAAAATAAATTGAGGTAGCTTTCCAATGGTGGTAGTCTTGAGTCATTTGGGTCAACGGTTAAAGAGATATTACTATTTTAGTAACCAGCAATCTGTCCCATCGGCCAGACGTGGCCGCTGGAGAAGTGACAAAACCAACATGTATTTATAGCGACCATTCCTAACGGCCAAGGCAGACCGATGGACTCCAGGGGGCATCACCATCGGCCATGGCTGACCACTGGACAGATCCGAATCATCAAATTTTGCTCATTCCATATAAATACTTGTCTTAACTCGTTAAAACCCTTAAGTTTTCTTTTCCTTTGAGTTGGTTTTTCATATCAAACTCTCTTCTGATTTTTTTGGATTGATCTTAATTATATATGCCACTCTAATGAAGATTTCTTCATCTATCTTTATAAATCCATCTTCTTATCTTTTCATTTTCTCTTCTTCTTTTAGGTTCTTAGTCTTTTAGTTGAATCATGGATTAGACTAGATTATGATGAATTGATGGTTAAATGATAATTTTTAGGTTGATTGTTGCTAGATCTTTCATTTAGGATTGTTCTTAATGCTAGATCAGCCAAGAAATTGGTAGTTTAGAGCTTAGGCATTTCCACGCCCACAAGGAGTTCGATGAAATGTTTGAACCAATCCTTTTATGAGCTTTACATACCTAGCGAACAAAAGTTGTTGATTAGGGTGTTTAGTGAGCTTAATGGAGTTGAATATTAATGCTCATTGATCATGAGATTGCTAACGAAAGTTATGTTAATACTTGATTAGTGAAGTAAACAAAAGTCTTAAGACAGTGTAAAAACCTCTTTTTCAATATAACCAATAAATCAACAGTCAACAGTTGCCGCAGCCTATGCACAAATAGCTCCTAGATGAATGCTACATAAACACATTTAATCTTCCCAATGACAAAAATTCTAAAATGCTAGTTACATCGGTCTGAATTTTTGTTTAGTCTTTTTGTTGAAGAAAAACTACTTAACTTGATTATGTATACATGCTCATACCCTTTACACACTTGTTTTTAAGAACCAGATTGAGGAAAACCAACTGATATGTCTTAGAGGATGAGAAAGGAGCTGTCTTTGGGATTTTATCGATCTCAACAATAAAAATAGCAGTTAGTCAAACAAAAAACTCATCTACACATAATATTCTTATAGCCAAATAACACAGTAAAACAAAAATCAAACATGTCTCAAACGCAAGAGCTTCAGAATTTTCATATTCGCTTCACGTTTCAAGGAGAATTCCTTCTCCTACATCAAAGGAAGAAAAGGCACAACATATCACGTTCACTTTTCTTAAACAAACATCGATAGATATTCTCATTTGATTTGGATCCAAGGAGGAGGCCTTAGCTTGTCGGCATACTCCTTAGCGTATTACTCGGCTCTTTTGAAGATGAGCGTCCTGGCGTTTCTTCTTGGACGCGGCTTCAACATTCGGTTTCTCCTCCAAAGTCTATCCCGGAAACCCCGCTAGCTTTGTTGATAGAAAGTTAGCTTCTCTCTTTCTCTTCTTCTGCACCGACTCCGGAACTATACAATCTATCAGATCCTATAATGGCAATCAGAGGACCAATTTTCAACCCAGAAAGAGCGCAATATTGATCTTGCTAAACAAAAAGAACTCCTCGAAGCTTGGTCTCCAAATCCAACTACCAAAATTTCTCAGATTTTAGAACTAAGCAATGGTCAGTTTATCAAATAATAGATTTGGGTGAAAAAAGAAAGGAGACACGGAGAGGAATAATGAGAAATCGAAAGAGGAATTAGGGATTTGAGATTGAAAATTGGAAGAATTGAGTTTTTCATGTTTTTGAAACGTTAACGTATATGTCTCCGTCAAAAGTAAACAGATTATTAAAGATAATTAGTGTTGACCAAAACCATATTTAATTAAGCCCAGTCAACATAAAATTTGATATTTTTTTACTATTAAAAAGTCTATATTTTTTTTTAAGAAAACATTAAAGTTCAGTATTTATTTGACCGTTTTCTCCATATTTAGTATAATTAACTATGTGTTTTTGGCAAGTCCATAACATTTTATAAAATAATATTTTTCAATTTATAAAAAGAGCCACATATTTCTAACTTTCGGTTTTCTCATTGTTCATACATGACTTTTAAAAAAAAATCAATTTTGTTATTTTTAAAAAAAATTAATTAAACTATAAAAAATTTTAAAAAGGGAAAAAAATAGAAATAAATTTATAAAAAAATCCATTCCTTAAAAACCCTAATGATCGTGGAAATCTAAAATCCTCTTTTAGCTAACATTTGCAGTTCTCCAAAGTTTTATTGGATTTGCTTCATCGATTCAAATTAGTTTTTCAGTTTGTTATTTGTTTATTTCTTGAAAATGGCTCGTTTAGGTAAAAGGTCATATGATGTTTTTTTTCTCAATAAATGATGTTTTTTACTAAGCAATAAAAGGGACCACATTTTTTTTTTTATTGCTTTGGACCAGCATAAATGTTGGATCGGCCCTGTAATAAAGTGTGTCGGTGAAAAAATGTCTTGAACCAAGTTAAACCGCCAAAAACTGGATTCGAGTTAAACCGTCAAAACCAGTCAAGTGAGCTTTTGTTCTTTCCCTAATCTGTTTTGCTAAAACTCATTAGCAAAACATATGCTTATGATTTTATCCTCGTAAACAATTAAATTGAACACCTTTTAACAAAAACAAAAAAAAAAAGTTAAACCGTCAAAACTAGTCAAAATTTTCTAAAACCATGACTCGATCGATTCGATATCAAATATCATTTCTAAAATAAATATAAGCATCCAAAAACCTAATTCCTTTTTTATTTTGTGGAACTTTTTTTTTTGATAACTTTTTGTTGCAATTTTTTAAATATCTATTTTGTCCTTAGGTTTTATCATTTATGTTATTCATTTTTCTTACTTTCAGATATACATTTTTTAATTAAAAATATAAATATTTGAAAATTCAATCTAACAAGTTGTTATGGTCTGAACAGTTATCTATCTAGTGACAACACTGACCAATCATACCTAATCGAGTTTTCAAGACATTGCCGGTTGGAGATTCTTTCGGACTACAAGAATATTGAGTATTCTTAGCATTAGAAGATAGTGTTTAACGTAGTTCTGCTATATTTGACTTAACCCTGCATTTTTATAGCGTTTGAAAAAATGCAAATGCTATGAATTATGGTGAGACTTTAAAAAATGAATTCGTGTCAATTTTTTGGGTGAAAGGTTTTATAGCACCTAATATAATTGCATAGACCACATAGTAAACGATATCTATATGACTACCACGAAAAAAAAATTAATTGTTTCGCTTAGGTTCAATCAGGGCTTTTGATTTGTTAGTTAATTGATTCTCTTAGTTTGAAATCCCTTTATCTCTTAGGTTAATTGGAAGATTTCGGACAAGTTAAATGTTGAATTCAGCTAAGGAATACGAAAATTGACAGGTATGTCTGAAATGTCTTTTACTCAATTTTGTATTAGTTAGTTCAATTTCATTAGGTTGAATGATATACAATTATTTGTCTTAGACAATGTTCAGTTTCATTTGGTTGAATGTAACAGTCTTGTTGAATTATAGTCTGTTAATGACAATTAGTTTTCTTACACAAGTATTCAGTTTCATATAACGATTAGTCTGTGATTTTTTTTCCAATTTTGTAGATGTTCTTCGTACCAGTAAGAGAGAAATGGATGTGGCAACACGAGGTATGTTGTATAGGTTTCCAATCTCTTGCAAAATTTTGACTTTTGATTTAAGCCGATTGATTGTGTTTTGTTGGAGTAATGCTTGCAAAATGTTGGAATTGCGATCTGTATCACTCCATTGCTACTTAATAAAATGATGGTTTCTCAATCCCTGGTTAAAGATTGGTTTCTTTTTCCAATTTTGGTTGAGATTTTGTTTTATCTCTGGTCAATCTACTCATGAAGAACTGAATTGATTCATTAATTTTACTGTTTGAACTTTGAAGAAACCTTTTCACTGAGATGTTGTTTGTGTTTTAAAACCAGAGTTGCCAAAGAGACATTTTGATTTTGGCTATCTCATTGTGGGAAGTGTTGAATTTGGCAAAAACTAGTGATTAGTAACTGCTCTTGATGCTTTGGGACTGTTTTGTTAACTTTGTGATATCTTTCTTAACAAGCTTTGATTATGTGACTTACTTTATGTCCATTACTGCTTTTATTTTTCTCATCATATTTTATTTATGTCTGCTTTATTCTCTTTCAATTGATTTGTTTGAGTTAATTTACTTAACCTTGATGGATGAAAACATAGATCTATCAAATAACCAACTCTCTGGTTCGGTTCCTGACAATGGTTCCTTCTCACACTTCACAGCCATCAGGTTATTATCTTATATTTTTCAGTTTATTGTGCAGTGACCGAACTTATTGACAACGGACAGATCTCATTTCCTTGTGCAGTTTTGCTAATAACTTAGACCTCTGTGGACCTGTTACAAGTCACCCATGTCCTGGATCTCCCCCATTTTCTCCTCCGCCACCTTTTATTCCACCCCGAGTAAGCCCTCTCTTTTCAGTTTAGGAAACACAAGATAAAATCTTTGCTTCTCTATCAACCCTTTTTCTAATATAACCGTCTTGTCAATAAATAAATTGATATTGTTTTAGCTTTTTGATCCGTCTAATTTGATTTCAGGTGGGTGCGGTATAACTGGAGCAATAGCTGGTGGAGTTGCTGCAGGTGCTGCTTTGCTGTTTGCTGCTACTGCAATAGCCTTTGCTTGGTGGCGACGAAGAAAGCCACTAGATATTTTCTTCGATGTACCTGGTGAGTTTATTATTTGCACTAGTTTCAATTCAGCAATTTTCTTTAGAATAAAGTGTTGAAACAACTGTTAATATTTAGAGAAGCCATTGTTTTTTGAGCTACAAACTTTTTTGAGTAAAATCTCAACGGCAAAATCTTTATGCAGTCGAAGAAGATCCAGAGGTTCATCTCAAGAGGTTTTCTTTGCGGGAGCTACAAGTGGCGAGTGACGGGTTTAGTAACAAGAACATTTTCGGAAAAGGAGGGTTCGGGAAAGTTTATAAGGGACGTTTGTATCATGGTCTAGGTCTTTAGGTCTTTTGTATCATGGTTTCATATAATATAATAAGATATAACATTTTTCTTTTTTTATTTATTAAATGTTCAGTATATCTATTATCAACAAAATATGAACCAAATAAAAATTAGGTACCGGAAATAAATATAAAGAAATTGCATAATATAATTGCTATTGTAATATTACATGTAATAGTTCATAAATATTGTGACTAGTTAAATTAATAACAAAATATACTAGCTATTGTAGAATATAATATTGCAGCATCAAATATGCTATAATAACTAACAACAAAATAGCACTACCAAAATCTGCTATGTAATGTCTTTGACCTATTATAAGAACACTGCTAATAACGCTATTGTATCGTTAGACAGCGTTATTCGGACGCTAAAGAATATCATTTTTCTTGTAGTGGATCGTCTCTTTTATTCATAAGCCATACTACTTAAGCAGAGCCCACAGTAACAAAGATGCACATGGTAATCAAGATGGCTCAATTAGCGAGAACCGATTTGCACATTTGTCGGTATTATTTATCGCATGTACTGTCAAATTATACTTCCATACAATCTCCTGCCAAAATGCGGAAGGTAACAATTTCAAAATAACTTTGTGTTTCTTATGTGTTTTGATGATTATAATGACGTTCATCGAGATAAATCTAAAAAACTAAATATAACCTTATGGCTAAAATCCTAAAACGCGTTGAGACTTCTAGCAAATATACCAATAACTTAATGATTCACATTAATACCATTTTATACACTTATAATTTATAAACCAGTAGACCAAGTTTGATTTTGTTCTCCTTAAAAATAGAAAATGAAATTATTAATTAAAAGACGGAATTATGATAATAATGCTATATATTTTTGTCCTTGTGAAAGCTTCTAACCAAGTCTGAGCTCTAAGCCAACCTCGTTGTTATCGACTTCATGATCATCAAACCCAAGATTCGAACCGTGATTAAATGGAGCTTCCCTTGGACTCTCCACGGTCTCCAACGGGAACTGACCAAAGCCATGCGTAGCACCAGAACTTGGGAGTTGCCACGTGTCATGACTACATTCCCCTTGTTGGTTCACGGACTCGGCAAGGCGTTTCAATCGGCCAGTTTGTGTCTTGGTGATCTTGTTAGCGTTTACACGTAGGGCCAGACTCTCCGAGCTGTCACCGCCGGTTGTTGGATCTTTAGCCACGTGGCGTATGTCGTAAGTCCGGTGAGGAGGAATGATCTGGTGCGACGAGGATGCACTGGGAAGAGGTGTGTTAGTGATGGGTAAGCCGTTGAGCACGGCATCAACAGCTGCCTGGCACTGGGCCCAGTTTCCAGACAACATCAAACCCACCGAACCATCCACAGGGTTCACGATCCGACCACACGCCTCGTACAGAAGTGACCTAAATATTGCTAGAAAATTTACAAAATACAATGAAGGTTATGAAATCAACCCGGAATATAAAAAACAAATGTCCCTACTTTAAACTGATGTGTGTTTGCATGTAAGAGTTGTGTGATAGAATCTAAACTAGACATTTAGATCCTTAATTGATATTTTGTTACCAAAACTCTCGTAGATCCAAAACCCATATTGTAACAATAAAGAAGAATTAATTTGCTTTAATTGTTTACCGGGACGAAGGTTTTCAGGACCAGTTTCGATGAGGTTAAGAAGACCGGCTCGACCATAGAATTTGGCAAGGAAAAGTGTGGCATTGGCTTGGGAATCTGCAGATTTGATCCATTGAAGGCATGGTCTTATGGAGCAATCTCGGTTGCAACCCTTGCGTAGGACCCTACACCCATTGCAGCTGATTCTCATATTGCTTTTATATGTTTATAAATGACATTTATATGTATGATGTGTGTTTGTGTTTAGAAGTGAAACTCAACAAGGAAGTTGTGGACAATCAGTATTTATAAGGAAGAAGTTACTCATGAGTCATAAGTGAATCATGAGTTGGAGGTAATTTTTCATCTTTTTGCGTTTCTTGGAGAAAGTGGTGGAAAAAACTGGTGCAGTGCATGCTTTGAGTATGAATAAAACAAATATATTTAAGATAATTACTTTCTCAAAACAAAATTAGTAAAATATTTGTGTTCATATCACAAAAGCTAAAGAAAAGGCCAAGAAATGAGGGGAAGGAGTGTTTCAGTTTCAGTGAAGTTGGCATTTTGTTTTGGCAAAAGTTGGGGAGTTCCTTCTTCGGGAATGCCAATTTCTCACTCTCTTACACTTTTCCTTTCTTTAGGATTTGCCCTCCATGCAATCCAATATTACGATTATTACCACTCACCTTTATTTATATACTCGTAATTACGTCTCACCCAATCAAAACCCCTCTTCTTTAACGCTCATATCTCATCCTCATCATATCATCGTTGGTTCCACGGCCTCATGCAACTCAAGCTAATTTTTTTTTTTTAATCTCAAACTTCTCATTCAATAATCCATAAAACCAGAGTACGAATTCGGGTTATCAACCTCAATTAAAGGTTGAAACCACAGTACTAAACCAACTCATCGAGCTAATTTTGAAATTCCAACTAAATCAAAAGAATTTGAGAGAAAAATAGTGAGGGTATTTACGTAATTGAGTGTTAGCAGAGATCCAAAGTGGTAGAGAAATAGTGAGATACAAGGAAATTTTGGAGATGAAAAGTGGGAGACATGCACGAGAACCACCCAGAGGTGATACCGACAAGAAAAACAAACCAAAAGAAAAAATCTGTGTGTCTTAAATTTTCAGAAACAAAAAGAAAAGAAAATATTAAGCAAAAGTGTGGCACGTGAATTACACGCGAAATAAAACTCCTCAATGCCTATAATGCCCTTTTTACTCCATGTTTTAAGGAGGCCATATATTAATGTACATAGTTCATTTACTATACATTAAAACCTCTATAAATTAATATTCATTAAATTAATAAACATTATAAAATAATAACTTTTTTTTTATTTTGAGTTGGATTAGTGTAACAATTAACAAAATTTGATAAAATAATGAGATAATATTTTCTTTTTAAATTTTTATGTAAATATATGGTCTCATTAATATCATAAATTAATAATCACTATATATATATATATATATCATATATAATATATTAATATATGGTTTTAATGTTTTTCTAAAAATTAAATATTGTTAAAGAATATATCTAATTTTTATTGTATCAAATATTTTTGTTATGTTGTGTTTCACGCTATGAAGTTGTAGTATCGTCTATAACATTTCTTTTATCAAAATATCTAACATTTCTTAAGTTTTTGAACTTCTAAATATGCATTATTTTTATTTTTTATTTTTATAAGTTGTTAAAATATTATAGTTGACATCATTAATCGTAAATTTTAATTTATGTAAGTCGTTTGCATAAATGAATTCATCAATAGTTGACATCATTAATCGTGATAGTTAACGTCATTAATCATAAATTTGAATTTTTTTTCTAAATGTTAAATATTTAAATCGAAACTACAAATTTATAGCATTCAAAACATTAATTTATTTAGATAAAATGATCTCAACTCAAATTTTCAAAGCTTTTATAATAAAAATTTAAATGATAAATTGCTTGAAACTAATTTCTCTATAAATTAATAAATATTAATTTATCTAAAATTTCAATGTACCAACATTATTAATTTATAAAGGTTTTACTGTATATAGTTTGTGAATAAGAGTATTTACACTAAGTATAAACCGGTTTTAGATCTCTGGTTTGAATTTGGTTTAGGCTATGTCTACATATATATATAAACTTCCGACTGTACATTTGTGATTAATTAACGAGAATAAAATTTATTACTAATATTCTACGGATTGGACCGTAAATTTATGTAAAAAATTAATTACTGTTAAATATCTACATATTCAATTTTAAAAGCGTTAATATTCAAATTTTGTTGTTACAAAATAAATTACATACGTTATAGTTTTGCTTTTTAGAAGAAAACAAACAACATGAAACGCCCAAAAATATTTGCCACTAGTTTTTTTTTTTTTTTTGATAAAAGACATTCTATTTAAGACATGTGCAGGAGGAAGAATTACAACATAAATTGAAAGATATATCTACATTTCAGAAAATGTTTGTTTTACTATTTAATATGTAATAACTCAGTTTAAAAACCGTTAATATTCAAATTTTGTTGTTACAAAATAAATTACATACGTTATAGTTTTACCTTTTAGAATAAAACAAACAACAGAAGACGCTTGTCGAAAAAATTTGTATCTACTTTTCAGAAATAAATTGTTTTAATATTTAGTATGTAAAAACTCAATTTGAAAAACGTTTATATTCAAATTTTGTTGTTAGAAAAATAAATTACATACGTTATAGATTTGTCTTGTCGAAGAAAACAAACAACACGAGATGCCTGTCAAAAAAATTGTGTATCTACTTTTCAGAAAAATGTTTTTTTTACTATTTAGTATGTAAAGACTCAATTTTAAAAAAATTTAATATTCAAATTTTGTTGTTATAAAATAAATTTACATACCTTACAGTTTTGTTTTTAAAAGAAAACAAGCAACATGAAACGCATGTAGAAAACAATTTGTATCTACTTTTTCAGAAAATATTTGTAGTACTATTTAGTATGAAGAGACTCAACTTAAAAAACGTAAAAATTCAAATTTTGTTGTTACAAAATAAACTATATACGTTACACTTTTGCTTTTTAGAAGAACAAACAACATGAAATTCCTTTTGTAAAAAATTTCCCACTGAGTTTTTATGTTATTTGGCTACTACAATATAATCGAAAGATGTATACTTTTCAGAACGTGCTTTTTACAAGGTTTAGCGTCTTCTTAAGTCATAAATAAGCTATTTAAGAGGTTCATTAGTAAAATTTGAACGTACCTAAAGAACATAAAGAAAATAAATCGATTTTAAAAAAAGAAAATGAGATAGACATAATTTTATCACTTTTAAATGGAGCAAAAGTAGTGAAGTTTAAAACCCTTTATAAAAAAAGGTAGTGAAGTTTATTAAAGTGGAATAAATAAATTTTAGCATAATTATTCGGATTGATAATTATCGAGCAAAAGTGAAGATAATTAATAATTGCTTCACTTTTATTATGGTAAAGATGACATTCGGTCATCCCCTAAATATATTCTTAAGAACATGAATGCTTTGTTTTTTGTTTTTTTTTTTTTTTGAAATTTAAGAACATGCTTTGTTATGTAGTAGTCCACGTGCGAATCCACTATGACGATGTGATGGAGATTGACCGACGTGTGCTTGATTATCTACAAACATGTATAGCGCATATGTGCATATGTATTGATATCAGAAAAATATGGTTTTTATCATTACCAAATTCATCAAATTATATTGGTTGATTTATTTGGAAACAAAAAGTTCATATGCTCTAAAAATAAATCATGTTTGAGTTCCAATCCTAAAGATTTTTAATTCTACCACAACTCTTGAGTGGTGATTAGTAAATTAATTGTATCAAGGCTAGTATATATTGATGTAGAAAGATAATTAGAAGAAATTGGCTGAATAATTTTCTGGGTATAATTTGAGAAATTAGTTTGTTTGTTCTTTTAATTTATTGAAAATTTAGATACTTTGCACATGTTATTTACCGAAGACACTCTCAATTTTGGTACACTTAAAAAACACAATTTATAAATAATATTTGGTCGGTAAAATTTTATTTTAAAATCAAATTTATACTCAGTTTTTCTTCAAAAGTTGAAGGAAGGCTGGTCTTGAAGACTGATGCCACAGACCACAGTAGAGAAATAATAATTTATTTTACTTTGTTGAAAGGGTTTACTTTGTTTTAAATAACTATTTTATTTTAAATGGAGATTTTTTTAACATCATTTTATAGGGAGATTAGAGAAACATATTCTTTTAAATTATATACAGGTTGATAATCAACCGCTGATTGGTTGAGACTTTAAGAACTTTCAAATTAATTAAAGTTTTAGAAGTCAATATTTTAACCATTCATACTTTTATTTTCCTGTAATTTCTCAAATCCATAAAATCATTCACGTACAGTCCAAATTTTAAATTTTCTCTTTATTCGTTGATTTTTTCAAAACCATAAATTTTAAACTTTTATTTTTTAAAAAAGTAACAGTCTTAACTAAATAAATAAAAATCATAACCAATTAATTTACAGACAATTTTTACTGCAACAATCTATAATAATAAAAAATTCAATCAACCGGCCCCATAAATGGACTTTTAACAAAATCTATTGGGCTTGAAGTTCGTTCAAATCGACCCAATATTCAACTGTAAGCATAATTTTTGTCGAGTACCTGTACGGCTTTGTCTTGTCCCTCTCTATGAGTATGAGATTCGTCATTATAATGGTAAGAGCATCTCCAACGGAGGTGTTAACCAGGGGTTCTAAAATTTAAAAGAATTAAAAGTAATTAAAATAAATCCAAAACAATTAATAATGATTAGAACCGGTTCTTATTTAAGAAGTTTTGGAAACCTTTAGAACCGATGACGTGTCATTATATGAGTGGATGAG
>VBRH01000172.1:148695-161716 GCA_014578085.1 Cardamine resedifolia | reverse complement strand
AAAAAAAAAAAAAAAATTGGCTTGTGAACACAAACCGAATATTTATGCTTAAAAATATTGTATTGCATGTGCTCAGACTATTATGAATTTATGATGATAAAACCAAAATAAAAGAAAGAAGTGGATTATGATCTAAGCCTATGGCGTTTTCTCAAATTCGATCCATTTGGATTAAAAAATCATTTAAGAGAATTTTACTATTTTTATTTCTTTTAACTAAAAGACGATTATTCAAAATTCCTACATTATAGTCCATACAGAAAGAATGAGACCAACTTTGGGAAATATGGATGGGCTTCCATTATCGTGCCGCGTTTAGAATCTCCCTGAGGAGAATTATTGTAGGACTCATTTTAGTTTCAAAGCCCAAAATTGGCCCAAGACTACTTTTTGTCAAAGGAACAATCAACCTGAAACTGTCTAAAATAAAAAAATATCGATGCAGAACCATAATCTTTCACCGATAACTAATTCAAAGATCTATCATCGCTTCTTATTCGATACAACATTTGTTCGTCTGTTTATTTGAAAGACTAAAAAGTAGTAAGCGTATCCATATGAAAACTCGAATATTCAATTTCCCGATTCTAATATAAACATAAATGATCAAGTCACAGGCGTAATGTCGAATTATTTTATTTTGTTTTGATAAAAATTGTTGTGGGCAGGCACGTGGTGACTTGAACAATTTAGACGACGTCGTGTGTTCTCTTTAGAGAAGACACAGGACAAGCTCTCATCACTCATCACTTTTTTTAATCAATTAAATGAACTAATACACAAGTTGAAGTTGTTTTAAATATGAGGACTATGATCAAAAATATTCAAATGGATTTTGCAACAACATAATTAAATAATAGTCGTATATGTGTTTCTTGATTGTATATTTTTTTTGGGTTAATGTTTCTTGATTGTATTTGTATGACATACATTGTTTGCGTCATACACACCCCATGAGACCAACTTTGCTTTGTTTCACTTTTTTTTTTACATTGAATATAAATTGGGAGGGAGGGATCATGCATTCTACATTTCTACTCATCTTTTCTTTTCTCTATTCAATGTCTCTAGCCTAGGTGGATATTTTTTTATATTTAAAATAATATAAACATATAAGATTATCAATATATCGTTAACGTTATCTCAACTCTCAGATAAGATAAAAATATCTCAACTCTCAGATAATTAAAATATCTCTTTAAAGTTTTAGAAGAAATATAGCTACTAAATAAAATGTAAGAGAAAATAAAGCTTGAAAAATAAATGATGATGAAGTCGTTCTTTTTATTAGAATAAAAATACATTATCAAATCAATTAAAGAAACAGTTAATTAATATCCATGCACTGTATATATAACTGTATTATATTCACCATATAAAAACATTGTATAAATAAAATATACGACATCTTTTAACCGTACAAGATATATACTCCATACATACGACCGTATTTTAGAACATTATCTATACTTAACATGTATTTCTCCTTCTCAACATTTTGTCTCTTAAGTTCTATCTCTTTACTTTGCTTTTAGTTATCTTTTTCTTTTAATTACATGCATCCAGTTGGGTTCAACTTAATTTACAAATTAATTTAGCGATGTCATTCCATAAATGGATTAATGAGGTCCAACAGCAATATTGAGACGATACCTTATATTATCAACACATATAATATACCCCCATCTTTCATACTTATTTACTCATTCTTCTTTAGGAATAATATCTTACGAAATTTAACGCTTTCTTAAAAATGCATACTTTGTTATAAGAAGAAAAAGGGGAAAAAGAAAAACACAACTTCAAATATTACAAAACCTCAACACAAAAAAAATTCAAGAAAAACAAAAATGTAGTAAAAATTTTTGGCGTTGGTGACTCGGTCTCCTCTATAAAAGAGGTTGAATCTAGCACCTCTAATTTGAACGTTGGTTAAAAGGGATGATTTACGTCCAACTGCTGGTTTTAAGCATGGGAAGACTACAAATCTACGTCCTTAATTTTCTAATTAACAAAAAAGTGAAAATTAATATATAGTTCGTCTTTGCACAAATAACAAGTCAAGTTCCACAGCCAATTTTAGTCAATGGTGTAGTCAATATTTCAAATATTTACTTCTGTTAGCAAATAATAAGATGTTTTGTTTTTTTTTTTCTCTAAAAATGAAATGAATTCGGTTTAAAGTAAAATTTGTTAGTCTAAAAAGTTAAAAAACAAATCCAAATTTCCCCAATAAAACAATTTAAATAAGCAAAACAATTTTTAATGAATCAATATGCTTTGAGAATATATATGAATAAAAAAGAAAGATGATTAAGATAAAGAAAAAAGAATGCGAGAGAAAGGAAAGATATTGTAGACATATATGGATCAAGGCAGGACTAAAATGTAAAATGAAAAAACAAAGTCACGATTTCACTAAAAGAAAAAATAATATGGGAAATATATACTCAATTCCACTAATTAATTGATTTAAGTAGGTTTAGTCGTCCACGAATTAGTGGCATGACCCTTGTAGTTACATAACCAATATATATATATATATATATATATATATATATGATGATGATGATGATGATGACACGTACATGCGTGTGAATATATAACATCAATATCGATAAGATTCTCTAAAATTAAAGTTTGGCGTGATGGGGAAAGGAAGAGCACCATGCTGTGACAGTAGCCAAGTGAAGAGAGGGGCTTGGAGTGATGAAGAAAGTGAAAGACTCAGAGCTTTTATTGAACAAAATGGTCACAGTAATTGGAGATCTCTCCCCAAACTCGCTGGTCAGTCTTTGTTTTTTTTTTTTATCACATTTTTTGTTTTGTTTTTTTTTTAAATGTCCATCTATTACATTGCATGCTCACTATCTCTATCTCTCGCGTTTTCATTTTCATCTTTTTGTTTTGTTTTTTACATAAATCTGTTAAAAAAGAGTTTCATTTTGTCTCTCTAATGCTTAATGTTCTTTGATCTGACGAGATTCATACAATCTGATCTCTCTCTCTTTTTTACCTTTTTCATAGAATCTGTAAGACTGTAACGTTCGTGTACTATATTACTTTTTTCCCCACTAGAAAATTAAAAGTTGAATAGGCAGTCAGAGACATACAGATTCTTCTGGATGAAATCTTGAAATAGATGGTTAGATTGATTGCTCAATTAAAATTTTATGTAAATAAATCTGACGAAATCTTCATTTAATTATTTTAACTAATGAATAATGGAGAAAGACAGAGAGATCCCACTCAACTATGATTTGACTTCTAAGTTAATAGACGGGTTTCTTATTTTTTTCCTTTCTACTCTTAATCTAAACTTGTAGTTTTGGTGTTTTGTTTATTAACTTGAACTAAATAGGATTGATGAGATGCGGAAAGAGTTGCCGTCTAAGATGGATAAACTATCTGAGACCAGGCCTTAAACGAGGCAATTTCACCAAAGAGGAAGAAGATTCCATTATCCACCTTCACCAAGCTTATGGAAACAAGTAATAATCATTACTCCCTAATTTCAATCTTGAAATCTCTACTAGTATAACTATAGTAGTGCATTGTTTGATCAGGTGGTCCAAGATCGCATCTCACTTTCCGGGAAGAACAGACAACGAGATCAAGAATGTGTGGAACACTCATCTCAAGAAGCGATCATCAGATGTTAACAATCACTCTGTGTCCTCTTCTTCTTCTTCTTCATCTTCCTCAATCTCATCAGGCTTTACCAACGTTATCAACGGCGAGAGGCCTACAAAGGAAGAGCAGTTTGAGGAAATCTTAGGGGAGCATATGGCTTGTGGATTTGAGGTGAATGCACCACAATCACTAGAATGTCTCTTTCAAGATCACCACATTCCTCCTCCTCTTATATCTACTAAACCGGAGTCGCTAGAAATCCATGGGGAATCAGATCTCGAGCTGTGGAGCGGACTGGATGAACCGGGGTTAGATGATGTCAATGAGTGGCTCAACTTTTTGGATAACCAAACTTGCTAGCAGACACAAGGAGTTGCTCCGTCATGCCTTACTTTTGTATTGTAATCTTTGGTTTTTTAGATAAACTTAGAAAATGCTCAAACCAGAGTATATTAGACTGTTGATCAGATTTTGGAAACTAGTATGTCAGAAGCAGATGTAGGTATTATTATACCCTAGGCTGGGGATGTGAGATTCATATTTTGACAATATTTGGAAACGCAAAAAACTAGTAAGCTGGTCATTTCACTTACTGCTTTACCACATGATTATATCCATCGAAGAGGTTAGGAAAATGGTAATCCACAATCATCAGGTTAACTTTTACAAAAAGGCTTTTTTACTACCACCCTATTTCTGAGAATTCGGAAGCTAATGAGCAATCATCAAGGTCTGAGGTAAAGTAAGGATCATACCAATGTGAACAACCTATCATCTCTATCTCTTCTGAAATCGCATTTTCCTCTTCCTCCTTATCCGCAGGTATGAACTCAAATTTGAGATTCGGGTCATTTGGCCTTACCCATCCCACTTCTGATTGCTCTGCTGAGAGTTTACGCTGTTTGCTTTTGGTAGACTTGGCTGTGTCTGAGCCAGATAGCTTGTGCTTTCCCAGGGATTGTGCTTTCGTGCCTGTTCTTGACTTCAGATCATTTCCCAGGGATAACGTGTTTGAAACCCATCCAAATGAATCTTCAATACATGCATTTGCGGCATTCCTACAAACAAGACCACCAATACTTTTAGTGACTGACTACTAGTGCTCTAAGAATTATCCAAAGAAAGAACAAACTTTTTATCACAGTTCCAAACCTGTAGCGATTCTCTGCAGCAACCTGAGAAGCTTTTAGATGATCTTCCCATGGAAGGTCATTCACATAATTTAATGAATCTGACCCATCAATGGACACACTTATGCTGGGTGGAAACTGAGTCGGGGAATCAGAATTGCCACGTGGGAATTCCAAGGTTAGGTCTAATACCACTTTATTGATAGGTTGATCCTCCTGCAACCTAGAACGGGAAACAGTATTGTTTGGCTGACCTGTGCTGGAGTCTTGGAGAGCAGATTCTAACAACTTGCTACTTAAGCTAGTGATCTTCATCCCCTGCAAAGGCTTTCTAGCTAAACCTTGGGTATGATTCACGGAACCCATCAAATGTCTGTTGAAAACGGGACTGTTTAAGGAGAGACTTTGATCTTTCCCAGTGCGGGTCGACGTCCTCCAGATTGATGTCAGCAATCGTGTAAAATGTGTTGGTACGAGCTTCTCCGTATCTTCCTGCTCAGCTGCAACATTTAGAAGTGTCCGAATATTTTCCTGCACCAAAATGAGATATTAGTGAAAAGCATCTCCTTTGCACTATAATCTTCTTGAGTTAATTAACAGGACCTATTAACAAGGCAAATTCTAGAATATCCCTAATTCATCGCTACTTTAATGCACGCTAGTGAGTAGCTAACCTAACGATATGCCATAAACAACCTTACCTCAGTTACTTTAAGGAGAGCCTTCCCGGAACCTGCGTTGAGGTTCTTCTCGTTTACTGCACCATCGGAAGCAGACAAAACATGTCGTTGGATAAGCTCTCTATATCTCTCACAACAATATGCAGGATGGCGGTACCGTCCTCTGTAGGCCCCACCAGCTGTCATTCCATAAAGAGTCTCACTAACAAAACTCCAATTAAGCCCATATTCATGAACCATGGCACACAATATAGCATCTTCCTGAGGCAACCAAGAATCAGGTGAGGGAACACAGTCTCTAGACCATAGATTCCCTTTCTTCAATTTCTCTGGTTTGATCATAAGAACACGCTTTATTGACATGGAAGTGATGGTTTTTTTCCCTGTAGTTTTACCCCTGTTTGTCGGTTTCAATTCATTATCAACAGCCATACTATCAGATGGCTTTGATGGTTCCAGTTCATCATGCAGAGCACTTGGTTGCTTGTATTTAATGTCTGAATTCGAAAGAGACTTTTTGTGTTTCTTTGCTTTCTTCTTCTTCGAGGTCTTCTCTTCTTCAGTGTCAACGATTAAATCTCTTTTCTTGCGTTTCATCCGCAAATGCGTTGACCCCATATCTGAGTCACTGCTACTCACATAGCCGCATTCCTCATTATCATCATCAGTCGAATCTTCAACTTTCACCACTGACTTCACATGTTTTGGTTCAGCAGCCAGTGATCCTTTCTTCAGGGATTTAAATTTGGCTTTCTTCGCCTTTTTCTTCTTCTTAGGCTTAAGTATATGGGCACTTTCGTTCCTGAGGAACAGAATGGTTTAAATTATCTACTCGTTTTGATTAAAAACCCCAAAACCTGAAATTAGTGCTTGTCTATAAGCGCTGACATAGAATTTCCAACGGCATTGTCCTCTATAATCATATTGACAGTAAACTGTGTGGGTTCAAAAGTGTCTTACTGTGCCAAAACCATATCAGCCTCCTCTGCAGCTTCCCTCTCTCTAGCTTCATTTTCCAAATCTTCCATCAACTACAAACATATGTAAACACGTGACCAAGCTGAAATGCAGGACAAGGTAGATGCATTAATTAATCTCACCTGGTGCTGAGCTAAGACTTCAACTTGCTGCCTGTATGCCTCGGTTGCAAATTCAGCATCCCATTCTGAAAATAGCGTTGACATCTCATGTGAGCTAAAAACTATTCCATAAATTAACATTATACAAAGATAAAAAATCTGCAAGGTTCTTTCTCAGTTAAGTAGGAATATGAGTTAAGTGATTGAATAGAATGAGACAAAAAGGGTACACTTACTCTCATAAACAAGAGGCTCTTCACCATCATCAATCTCAGCTTCCATTTCCTCCTTGTACTTCTCAATGTGGTCAAGTTCCCATTCTTTCTCTTCAAATCCCGCTTCATTTTCCATTGCAGCCTCAACAATGATGGGGTCCCAAACCTCTAAAAATCTCATTGCATATCTATCAATAGGACGTAGCTGATTCTCAAAAGATGAGATTGCTTGTCCAGCAGTGGCGGCTGCCGCAGCCATTTGCTTGACATCATCTAGTACATCTGTGTCTTCTTCTTGGCTTGAATTAGTAATGACACCTCTCTCATCCCTGGTATCATTATGTAACGATGAAACTTCTTCTTTAGTCGACCCTGGTGCAACTAAACCTTGATCGGCAGGCTCATCAGCCTTTATGTCATCTTCATTAACTAGCTCATCGTCTTCTGGTCTCTCAACAGGTTCTTCTGTAAACTCTTGATTGTCCACAGCTTCTTCTTGTTCTACTCTTTTGAGAGCCATATAATCTGCTTCATCTTCTGCGTGTTTTAAAGCAGCCTCAACATCTGCATTTGACAGTGGTACCTCCGCCCCACAATTCTCGCTTGTTTCCTTTTCATCCTTTGTGGCCAGAGCCTTGTGCCCAGAGAACAATTCCATGGGATCGAGCTTCTTGAAAAACTCTGTGTTATACTCGCCGTTTTGAATCACTAGGTTATCAAGTGCACGCTTCTGGTTCGCTTTCTTTAAGATATTCTCTTCAATGGTACTCTCACTTATCAACCGGTATATATGTACTTCACGCGTTTGACCTATCCTGTGGCAGCGATCTTGAGCTTGTTGATCCATAGCAGGATTCCAGTCACTGTCATAGAATATGACTGTGTCTGCACCCACAAGGTTGATGCCCACGCCCCCACTTCGAGTTGACAAGATAAAAAGAAAGATCTTGGGATTTGTGTTAAACCGCTGCATTAACGTCTGTCTTTCTTCTGGCGGGGTAGAGCCGTCAAGACGCATGTAGGTATAACCGTATAAGTTAATGAAAGCCTCCAAGATGTCAAGCATCTTTGTCATTTGCGTGAATATCAATGCTCTGTGACCACCAAATTTTAATTTCCTCAATAACATAGCAAGCTCCTGCAACTTACCACAATCAAACTGTATAAGTCGCCTATCTGGAAAATACACTTGTCTCCTGACGATAGCAGGTCTAATTGGATACAGAAGAGGTGACAGTAAATCTGTAACTTTCTCCTTGTACGATGGACTAAGAAAAACAGGAGAGCCACTTTTGCTGCACCAGTAAGCAGGAGAAGGCACTCGTGCAGCTGGAATTGCAAATGTGAAAGCTTCGACTAGCTCAATCATCTTCTGAAAACGCTCCATTGGTGACAGAACTATGTCAGCGAGGGTTGAGGAATACATGTAAGATGAACAATTAGCTTTGCAATGGTGTATCTCATCAAGAGGACCCTTAATGGTTAAAAGAGCTCTTAGAGATGTAGAGTAAGTAGGCTTTCTCTGGCATCTCAAAGAATTCCACCATGCAATGGCTGCTGCCCGATCCTTGGTTTCTTTAACCCTCTCCTCAAAAACAGCCTTACGAATTTCTTCAAAAATATTTGTCCCTTGCAGATTTTTTCGGTTAATCAAACTCAGAGAGATTGCTTCTGGATTATCCTTCAAGTCCACACGCTGCTTGATAAATTCCGAGGGTGTTGAAATAGCTTTTATCTCATCCCCTTCCCAAGAATTCATAGAAAAATCAAGGTGTGTAAATAAGAATCCCAGAGCCTCAAGATCAACCTTAGAAAACGGACTCTCCGAAAGCAGAGAACAGATTGTCGAACTCAACTGCACATCGATACCAGCCATATCTAAAGAACTTACAATAGGACGACCCTCAAAGAGATCAGGATGATTACAGACTTTCCGCAGTTGCATTATGATACTTATCATCCCAAAAAAACTTCCACTGTTAAGCGTAGCCTGTGTTTCTGTGCTTGCTATGAAGTCCTCATACAAATTCCGCTGCCTCTTAGACAGTCTACAGAAAATAACATGCTCATGTTTCAGAGGAAGTTGCTTCTCCACATCCCTTTTTAGGCGCCGTAGAAGGAAAGGACGGAGGACATTATGTAAGCGATCAATAACTTCTTTGTTGATTTTTTCTTGTCCCTCCACCATCCCTGCTATTGGGTTACAAAACCAATCTTTGAATTCCTGGTGAGAGTGAAAGACATGTGGCATCAAAAAATGCATAAGTGACCACAGCTCCATAAGATCATTCTGCAGCGGTGTACCAGTCAACAAAATTCTGCGTTTAGAATTGAAGTTCAATAGAGTTTGCCATCTCTGAGACTTCCAATTCTTAATTAAATGTGCTTCGTCAAGAATCAAGTATTTCCACTTCTTGCGCTTGAACATTTTACTGTCCTGAATAACTAGCCGATAGGTTGTTATGCATACATGAAATGAGTTCAGCTTCATCCATCCTTGTCTCTTGAGTTTCCGCTCCTTTGCACTCCCAAAGTAGGTGAGAATTTTAAATGCAGGACACCATTTAAGAAACTCAGTTTCCCAATTAAGCATCACACTTGTTGGAACCACAATCAGATGGGGACCCCATATCCCCTTATCACAAGCAAGGTGTGCGAGAAGAGCAATGGTCATGATTGTCTTTCCGAGACCCATTTCATCAGCCAGAATCCCATTCAACCTTTTCTCATACATTGTGACAAGCCAGTCCAAACCAATGTGTTGGTACTCACGCAGAGAATGCTTGAGAAGAAACGGCAGTTTTGTTCGAACTTTTGTTGTGGAGAATGTAAATCCAGTTGGCTGCGCAGATCTTGCTGCTGCTGCTGCATCAGCAATTTTATCAGTACTTTCTTTACCATTATCATCTGTTATTTCATGGGATGTGCCTTCAACTTTTTCTGAGCAAGGCTGCTGATATGGATTACATTCTGTTGAATCAACGTTTTCATCATCTGAATCAGCTTGCTGTCTACTTTTGTGAGAGTCTACTACAAAGTCTTCAGATTGAGCACATGAATCTCCAGATTCATCCTCAGAAATATCCTTGTCACCGAAATCCTATCACATGAAACAGAGTTTCAGAAAAAAACAACAAAAGCCACTGAACACAGGCACACATGAGACTTAAAAAGCATACCTCCTTATACCTTGCAAGCAGTACTTCAATAGGCATTTCACTCTCCTTTTGCAGCAGAGCAATCTGCAGTACAAAGGCAAATTTATGTTTGTAAACTCTCTAGCTAATTATGTCTCTCATATTACAAGAAAACAGAATAACTAATAGGCTTGTCACCTCTTCGACAGGGTCTTCATTATCTGCTTTGGCCAATTCCTCTTCGACAGACAGTGTAGTCTCATCATCCTGCACCAAAAGAGCAAATATACAACTTTGAATCTATATGTTCGTTTAAACGAAAAGACATAAAGTTAAAGAGTAGAGTGCTGAAATAACAATCTCTGGCATTTGATGAAATGGCTGACCTTTTCCTCACCAGTGGCAACAATAAAGTCATCATCGTCCTGCACACGTTACAACAGTGACACAGAAAGTTCAACAATTGCAGTCCGAATCAGACACTTTATGCTAATTTCAGAGGAGAACATAGTTAAGGTCTTCAAACAAAGGACACAAAGAAAATTAAATCAGGTTACCTGTTCATCGTTGAAATCATAGGAAGGATCTTCCTTTCTAGACTTCAGAGAGGCAGTTGTTGGGCCTGGCTCGACGTCATGAGAATGGGTCTTGGATAGACCATTGCTATCATTCTGCAAATAAAAAAATACATATTACAATTGAGCCAGAATTTTGATGACAAATCAAACAATGGGATTTTAAAACGACATACAACTTACAGAACGGCGAACAATTGGGCTCCCTTCAGTTCCTTCAGAAGCTGTTAGATTGTTCTTGTCTGCTGCAAATGTCAAATGGGAAGAGGAAGTCAAAGAGCAGTTGGAATGCTTTCAGTACATTATAGGGACTCACTACCACTCACCCTCTCCATGATCTCTACCTACTGGGGCCAGATTATCTTCATTTTCATCTTTTTCTGGGCTTGTTTCTCGGCTGACTGAGGAATCAAAATCAAAATCTAACACAATAAGAGGATGCAATTCAAATAGTTGACTTATTGAGGATACAGCTTATATAATTGAAACTAAAAATAATTACATGAGAAGCAAAGGTCAAGAAAATGAATAGCAAGCATAGAGTTATGCCAACCTCTTCCAGCAGTATACCGACTGAGCAGCTCCTCAACCGGTAGATCCACTTCATTTCGCAAAGCTTCCAACTCTTCCTGCCTTTCCCGTTTGGTAAAGTATTTCTCATCCTCCTCAATAGTATCTTCATCATCTTCCTAAGTGTAATCATGGGTTTGAAATGAGATATGGAAAATATTATTCCTCAAATGATCAGAGATTAGTAATTCGTAAATAAACAATAACCACTTAAATCTACACGGAAACTATTTAAAACTACAGTATAGCCTATATGTTGGGTGCAGGGTGGCATAATGAAAAACAGAACGATTTCCTTGAAAAAGCTATTCTCCATCTTTTTTAAAGGTGCAGGTAGATTCAAGCTGAGATACACATTAACTGCCAATAAGTGGTAAACTAAAAATTAAAAGCCGATAAAGTGAAACTCACGGACTCATCCTCGGATTTTAGATCATAATCCTCATCGATGTCAGGAGTTTCTGATTCAAGACCTGCAGCCACCGTGTCAGGAAAACTGTTAGGATCCAGCTCACTTGCTTACAGTAAACATTATGATGTGTTTAGTAATAGGGAGCTCACAAGCATTCAACTCTGAAGGTATCTCTTCTGCCATCTCTTCATCACTTTTTGATTCGATAGCTAGTAGATTTTTTGGAGGAGTATTTTGGCCCCGTGTATAAGGCTCCACTAAATTTTCTGCCAACATGGTTGAGTACCTAACATAAAATCAACAGATTAAATTCAATATTTCGTAATATATTCCAGAATAACACAACAATGTAAAAAGCTTTCCATAGTAACCTCTCAGTTTGGCCTAACAGAAACTCAAGTTGCTTGTCCATAGCCTTCTTCTTTTTCTCATTGCGTACCAGCTGATGCTTGTAAAGCACCTATAAAGTTGCCAGTCCACACAGAAGAACAAGTTTCAGATACACAGAAATGATGTCGAACGTTAAATATCAAGGCTCAGGAAGGGATTTAAAAAATTTACCAGCTTCTCAACTTTCATCCAAAACTTTTTCATGTCTTTAGAGATATTGAGGGCTACTTTCCTAAGTCGCTGTTCTTCTTCCTGTAAACGGCAATACTGTCACTTAAAAAACTAATGCTGGAGTATGTGAGTACTCTGAAAGAGAAAAGAGAGAAAGAGGAGAAAACCTTTTGTTTCTTTTCTTCTCTAGATGCCAGATCTATCATGCCTTTGCTGGCCCTCAAAGCAACCTTCTTCGCCTGGGTCAGCTTCCATTTCCTCTCAAACTCAAAGTCCTACAAAAGGTCACAAATTAGCAAAGAAACGACTTGCATGCATATAGTTGCTGAATGATCAAAATATAGCCACCCTTCTGTTACCTTTGAAAGCCAAGCCATCTCCTCCAAAACATGGTCCCAGTGAGTTTTAGGTCGACGTGGTTCTTTAGGAGCTTCAAGCGTCTGAAAGAATAGAACAGTTAACACTCCCCAATAGTGATGAGCTCAAAGTAGAATCTACACTATGAAGATGAAGTAAAACGTAAAATGGAAAATTAGGAGCTAACCTTGTGGCGCTTAGCTTTGGATTCACTCTCAGGTTTGGATTTCCCACCTTTAGACGCCATTACTATATCAGGTTTAGATTTCCCACCTTTCGACGCCATTACTAACGCATCTATGCTGAATCGTTCAAGAAACTGGTAAATTGAAGGCTAGTAAGAGTGTGTATAAACTACACAAGGTCTCTGAAATTAGGGTTTCTACTTCAGCGCGATAAACTCCAAGCAACGATTCCATCACTAGGTTCCGTCACCAGAAACATCACAGTAAATTTCGGTTCCAAATCTCAAACTTTTACGGCTAATCTTAGGTAAAAAAAAAAGTGTTTATCGAATCGAACGGGAACGATTAGGTTTTATCGAATCTCTTCACTTCATTCGTACTAAGATGATTTGAATTTTTAGATCGGCACACACAAAAATGAAAGATAACGAAAGGTCTAACAATGGAAGAGCTCCGTTGTGAGATTTTTTTTATTTTTTTTAATCGA
>VBRH01000172.1:135122-148566 GCA_014578085.1 Cardamine resedifolia | reverse complement strand
TTGGGTCCGTCACCTTTTTCTATTTTTTTATTTTATAAAACTTATTTTTGTAATTAAATCAGGATTATGGTCAATATTGTGAATCTGTCATCTGTGGTAGATATTTTTTCACGATGTTATTAATCTATTTTTTATCATATTATCGAATTATCAAGATATTTATCTAGAGTTGAGTTTTTGTGGTAATTAATCTTTCGGAAATGAAGAAAACGCTGGATTATAAACTTGATTTGGTAAAAAATCTGAAATTACTAGTTTAGTTAGAAAGATGATGATTTTTGTAGTTATCTCTTAAAAAATGCGGAGATATTTAAGCAAAGTTGGCCAGTAGGTAAAGGTCGAAGTAGCTCGAAGGGACACGCTAGTGGCTCCAATATTTTTGTCTTGAGCTCTTAGCGAATTTGCTTGTAGTGTGTGGTGTGTGGTGGTGGTGGTGATTATGGAGTCTCCGTTCAAATCTGCTGTGGTTAAAGGTAAGGTGGCTCTCATCACCGGTGGGGGATCCGGCATCGGATTTGAGATCTCCTCTCAATTCGGCAAACATGGAGCTTCCATCGCTATTATGGGCCGTCGGAAACAAGTCCTCGATGACGCTGTCTCCGCTCTCCGATCTCTTGGAATTCCGGTAATCTTTTTTTCTCGATCTGTGATTTTTTGTTTTTGAGGATTTTCGATTGCATGCTGATTTGTCTCTGATTCTTGTTAATTTAAAGGCTATTGGATTTGAAGGTGATGTTCGTAAGCAAGAAGATGCGATAAGAGTCGTGGAATCAACTTATCAGCATTTTGGTAAAATTGATATCCTTGTTAACGCTGCCGCTGGTAATTTCCTCGTAGCAGCTGAGGATTTGTCTCCTAATGGCTTCAGAACAGGTTCTTCATCAATTTTGAATTAAGCTTTGAGAAGAATTGTGCTTGAGATTTTGACAATTTGAGTGTTGTTTAGCTCAAGGTGACATTTTTTTTTTTTGTGTGTGTGTAGTCTTAGACATTGATGCAGTAGGAACATTCAATATGTGTCACACAGCACTCAAGTATCTTAAGAAAGGAGCTCCTGGGAGAGACTCATCAAGTGGTGGTGGTTCGATTATCAACATAAGTGCTACTTTGCACTACACAGCTTCTTGGTACCAAATACATGTTTCTGCAGCCAAGGTAATTAAATTAGTCTGTTAAAACTTATCCAGTGTCTTTAGTTTTTGGTTTATGAAATGAAGAACTAAGGTAACAGATCAACTGTAGCAAATGTGTTCTTAGGATTTTGAAACTTGAAACAGGCTGCAGTTGATGCTACAACAAGAAACTTGGCATTGGAGTGGGGAACTGATTACGAGATTAGAGTGAACGGGATTGCACCAGGTCCCATTGGAGATACACCTGGAATGAGTAAACTTGGACCTGAGGAGATTGAAAGCACAGTCCCAAGAGAGGACATGACTCTCTTTAAATATGGAGAGAAGTGGGATATCGCAATGGCTGCACTCTACCTGAGCTGTGATTCTGGTATGCCACACTCTTTTAGTTAAAAGACAATAGAAAACATATGATAGATGATAGATGATAGATGACGCTTTGCCTCATTTGGTTATAACAGGGAAATATGTGAATGGACATACGATGGTGGTAGATGGAGGAGTATGGCTTATCAAACCTCGCCATTTGCCCAAAGAAGCTGTGAAGCAACTCTCTCGTGTGGTAGAGAAGAGGTCCAGGGCTAAGCCTATTGGTCTGCCAACCAGCAAGCTTTAGATCATTTGTGTTTTCAGATTTCAAATAAGTGCACATTTGAATATGATGTATTGCGTTTGTTGTATTACATTGGAGACAATACAAAGTGGTATTATGATTATGTAGATCAAATTATGCATGCACAATAATAAAACTATGCAACGATTATGTTGGATTCTTTAGAAACTGTTGAAATAAAGACAAAAATATTCCACAACTCCTAAAACCTCCAATGGCTAAGAATATTGTGAATCACTCTCTCTTTTACTCATCTCCTCGCTCTCTTTATCTCCTTTGATCATCAACATGGCGTCCGCAGCCGCAAGTCCTACTTTCAATCAACACTTTATCCACTACTTTCAGGTCAGAGACTCATTCATCGGATAAGAAACTCATACATTAAAATTCTGAAGAAAACGAAAAAAAAGACATGAACAAGGTTTTCAAATTTAAATTTAAAACAAGAGCTTGGTCCAGAAGTCTGGGGATTTGAATGTCTTCTTAATATCATCGAGCCTATTAGGGGAGGTTGGGTAGTAGTAGTTAGATGAAGAAGAGTAGTAGTAATCGCTTAGTGAATACTCTGTCTCCTTGAGTTTCTTTAGCTCTGCTTTAAGATCACTGTTGAGAAGATGCTCACAATAAGCTTTACTGTCTTCAAATGCAATGTACATCTTCCAGAACATGTTTCTCTCCCTCTCCTTTTCCAAATCCATCTCTTCCATCATGTTCCTCAGAATCAAAGGTGCCTTCTTCCTAAAATACCCTTTTACGAAATCTTCAAACCCCATGAGCGGCTTTTTCAGCACATCTAACATCTGCTGACATGACTTGTTGGTGTTCATCAACACAATCTTTTGAATGTGGAGGAACACATCTAACATGTCGTAACGTAGTTTCTCTTTCAATGTCTTTTGGGTTTCAAGAGTAGTCAAAGGAAGACCATATGGATGGTAGAAGAAACTCGGAGCTCGATGTGGATACTCCCAAGGGAACTTAAGGTCGAAGAAGAACAAACTGTGATTCTGATAACAATCTGTCACTGTTACAGCAACTCTCATCAGCTCTTTTCTTGCTTCATAAGTTCTCACGAAGAAGCTAACTCCTTTCTTCTCCTTCAAGGCTAAATCTCTCTCTAGGGTTCTCCACTCACTCTCCAAGTTACTGCTCGCGCAGACACAGCAACGAGAAGAGTAACAGCAACGGTAGTTGTAGAAGTGATGGTCTAGTGGAGCGTCTCCATAAACAGCCTCAAACTTGTTGAATCTTTTGAAGTTTAGATCAACTTTGTCTCCCAACTCCATGATCTCTTTCTCGAAGATATCAATTACGAAGTAACTGGAATTTCCAAAGCGAACGATGTCACCAACTTGTTCTCCCGGTACGGGTTCAGACTCCGGTATAGGTTTTTCTGATTCATCTTCTTTCTCCTCTGTAGATGATGCAACAGCCCAAACTTTCTCCGCACGTCTCATAAATCGATGAGCAGATCTTGACCTAAATTGGGGTCCAAGTTGTACGCTAGGTTTAGCTGCTCGATCATCATCAGAGTCACTGCTGCTTACATCAATACCTTTCTTCATGCCTTCGTTTCTCATATTGCCGAGATTAGTAGAAGTAAAACTCATGATTTTGTCCCTCCTCCTGGTACTTAAATGGGGATTTTAAGCGAATTAACCTAATGTCATATAGGATTAGAAAAAGATAAACCCAAATAATTAAAGGATAACAATGGAATCAGTTAGTTATATTTATTCTGACAGAGATACGATTTTGAGCCGGATTTTTTGTATTTCAATTGGATTTAAATATGCTATTTGCCTTATTGGTATAATAATCAATCATGAATAAATTTCTTGTTTTATCTTTTTTTCATTGAGCGGGCTTTAGACAATCTTGCGTTGGTAAATTAGGATTTAGGAGAGTGGACCCAAGTCACAAAAATATTTACATGTGTTTTGTCACGTAAATAAAATAATTCCAAGAAAGCATGTAAAATATAAATAAAATTCAAAAACATGTCGATGGCGAAAGCTATGAAGAAGATATTACAAAACTAGTCAGCAAGAGACAGAGGGAATAAGCATGTCGGAAGCATCTCTGCTTGCTTCTCCTTTTCTCTATAGTAAGCACTCTTGTTACTTAATTTGCAGCTTCATATTTCGAATTTGATCCCACAAGTGAGCTCTGTTGATTTTGGTGCAGCCAATTCTGGATTTCATTCTGATTCTTTCTACGCTTCGCTTATTGATAGTTCCACTCACAAACCTCAGCTGAGGCAAATCCACGCGCGTTTACTGGTTTTGGGTTTGCATTTTAGTGGTTTCTTGATCACCAAGCTCATTCACGCCAGCTCTGCTTTTGGAGACATTCGTTTTGCACGCCAGGTGTTCGACGATTTACCTCGCCCTCAGATATTCCCTTGGAATGCTATAATCAAGGCTTATTCTAGAAACAATTTCTTCCAAGATGCTCTTCTCATCTACTCCAAGATGCAACTCGCTCGTGTTTCTCCTGATTCTTTCACTTTTCCTCTTCTTCTTAAAGCTTGTAGCGGTTTGCCTCACCTTCAGATGGGTCGACTGGTTCACGCTCAGGTGTTCAGGCTTGGATTTGAAGCCGATGTGTTTGTTCAGAACGGTCTCATTGCCTTGTACGCCAAATGCAGGCGTTTGGGCCGTGCAAGAACTGTGTTTGAAAGATTGTCTCTGCCAGAGAGAACGATAGTTTCATGGACGGCTATCATTTCAGCTTATGCTCAGAACGGTGAGCCTGTGGAGGCTCTAGAGATTTTCAGTCAGATGAGGAAGATGAATGTGAAGCCTGACTGGGTAGCTTTAGTCAGCGTTCTCAATGCTTTCACATGTTTGCAGGATTTGGAGCAAGGGAGTTCTATTCATGCTTCTGTTGTGAAGATGGGGCTTGAAACAGAGCCTGACTTGCTCATCTCTCTCAACACCATGTATGCAAAATGTGGCCAAGTCGCAACTGCCAAGATTCTGTTTGATAAGATGAAGTCACCCAACCTTATTTTGTGGAACGCCATGATCTCTGGCTATGCAAAAAATGGTTACGCCAAGGATGCTATTGATATGTTTCATGAGATGATCAAGAAAGATGTGAGACCCGACACCATCTCTATAACATCTGCCATTTCGGCTTGCGCTCAAGTAGGTTCTCTTGAGCAGGCACGATGGATGGACGAATATGTAGGCAGGAGCGACCACAGGGATGATGTTTTCATTGGCAGCGCTCTAATCGATATGTTTGCTAAATGCGGGAGTGTAGATTGCGCAAGATCGGTTTTTGACCGAACTCTTGACAGGGATGTTGTGGTGTGGAGTGCTATGATTGTTGGGTATGGATTGCACGGGCGGGCAAGAGAAGCAATCAGTCTGTACCGTGCAATGGAGCGTGGTGGAGTGCATCCCAATGATGTCACTTTTCTGGGGGTTCTCATGGCCTGTAACCATTCAGGCTTGGTAAGAGAAGGCTGGTGGTTCTTCAACCGGATGACAGATCACAAAATAAATCCGCAACAGCAACACTATGCATGCGTCATTGATCTTCTCGGGCGTGCTGGTCATCTGGATCAAGCTTATGAAGTGATCAAATGCATGCCTGTCCAGCCCGGTGTAACTGTTTGGGGAGCACTCCTAAGCGCGTGCAAGAAGCATCGCCATGTGGAATTGGGAGAATACGCTGCTCAACAGCTTTTCTCGATAGACCCATCCAACACAGGCCATTATGTGCAGCTCTCTAATCTGTATGCTGCAGCGCGTTTGTGGGACCGTGTTGCAGAGGTGCGAGTGAGAATGAAGGAGAAAGGATTGAGTAAAGATGTTGGATGCAGCTGGGTTGAAGTAAGAGGAAAGTTGGAGGCTTTTCGAGTGGGTGATAAGTCACACCCGAGGTATGAAGAGATAGAGAGACAAGTAGAGTGGATTGAGAGTCGACTGAAGGAAGGTGGATTTGTGGCAAACAAGGATTCTTCATTGCACGATCTCAACGATGAAGAAGCTGAGGAGACCCTGTGCAGCCACAGCGAGAGGATCGCAATTGCATATGGGCTTATAAGTACACTCCAAGGGACAACACTGCGGATCACAAAAAATCTGAGAGCGTGTGTGAACTGTCATGCCGCTACAAAGCTTATCTCGAAGCTTGTGGACAGAGAGATTGTCGTGAGAGATACAAATCGGTTCCACCATTTTAAGAATGGAGTTTGTTCATGCGGTGATTATTGGTAACAGATAGAAGAGCAATAGTTTAATGATGCTAGAAACTAGATTAGTCTGGAGTTGGAAAACTTATTTAATAATCAATTTCAAGATTCTGACAAGAAACACAAAAGAAATCTGTGAGAGGCAAAGTCTATTAAAATAATGAGAAGAAAGGAACATTGTAAAATAGAGCTGATGACTTCTCCTAGTTGGCTGGTCGCTTTTCAATGACACTCTTGTCATACAAATACTCAACGAATTCATCAATGAGGTAAGGCCATGCTCCTTCTGCATCGTAATTCGACAGCACCGGGTCCACCGTCTGCAACACAAAAACTTACTGTCTCAATATATATATCAACACTAAGCCATAGTTGAAATCAATATGTAAGCTCAATGACACCATTGTATCTAGCTTTTCTCTTACCCTAGCAAATTCCAGGAGCTGCGCCCATGTGTCCTTAGATATGGCCTTGTTATGACGATCCTGATTTTGGGAAACCAAATTGTATCAGAAGCTACAAATATGATAGAGAACATGCCTTGATGATATATTTTTATACTCAAAGAATGTTTACCTGCAAAAAATCACACCAGTGATTTACCAGTGGCCACTCTCTTTCTGCAAATAGCAACTGCCACATCCCAATCGCTGTATCTAAAGCAAGAGACTTCTGCCCCTGAAACATTTTACAGTTGACTATTTGTCACTAACACAGAGAAAACAACTCCTGAAAGCAACTACATCAGATCATGGTTTTATTTACCTTCTCTTTCGCCCACCCAAAAGCAAAGTTATATATATCATGGAACTTTTCTGAACAAGATAAATGCACAAGAAGAACATTACACATATGTCAGCCAACACGGGACTTTCCATCAATCAACTCGTAAAGCAGATAAAGAATATGGACACTCAGTTTTCTTCTTACGTTCATCTTTAAGCTCAGAACGCATAAATGACAGCTTTTCCTGCAACTTCCCGATTGAATCTACGCTGCAATCAGAAAATTGGGTCTTAGTTAAACTCCGCATAGAAAGATCCTTGATCAGGTCACAACGTTACAAAAACTTAAATAGCATAAAGACTAGTTCACTCACCCTAATGACTGTAATCCACCAATAAATTCTTGCTTGGAAAATTCACACGCTGTGGCAGCATTCATATGCCATGAAAGAACCAACTGAAAATTGGAACAAGTATCCATTTAACAAAATGTCCAGACAATGAACAAGAAAACCCAGTCCAACAAGTGAGAAACCAGTGAGTTTCACTCATAATGGGTAGTTTTTGGTAGCACAAGACGAAAGCAAGAAAGACCAGCACTCAAAGCAAGTTTGTAAAAAAAAAGGTTTCAGAACAAACATACCGTGACTATGTCTTGGGGTTCCACCTGGAGAAAAATTTGACGACAGTTTGTTACAAATGCTATGTAAAATAAACCAAATCATTCTTAGCATTATTATTGATTATTGAAGAAGATAAAAAAAATACCTCAAGATCATTACAGAGAATCGAGATACCATCGGCTAGAATCATATCAGAATACGGGTCTGCTGAATATAATATATCATTTTAAAACCAAAAAGGAACACAAATGATATATCACACAGTGGCTTTGATAAACTGAAAGAGGAACAAAAACAAGTAGCTTGCCTTTATATCTATTGTAAAGCTCCTCCAAGCGTCTAACATCAGCATTGATTCTTGGTTGAGGTTGGCTGTAAAACACATCAAAAGCAGCTTCAAGGTGCCAATCACTGGCTTTGAGAGCCTGAAGAGCACTCTTCTCACTGCACCCACATTATTAAACAGGTCAAAACCAAAACACATAAAATTTTAAGATAACATAAACAAAACCAGAAAAATGTTACAAATGAGTCTGCCTGCTATCAACGCTACAGTAACCAACTTGTTCATGTTTTGGCCTTATAATAACAACAAATCTAACAGTAAAACTAGCGATAAGACTGATTTTTTGGGAGATAGATCCACTTACCTAGCTCCTGTGATTGCCACGAACTGCTGAAGTTTGTCACGGTTGCTTCTACTCAACTTATGCTACAGAAATAAAACAAGGATCATATGATTAAAATACCCCAAAACAAAAAAGATGTTGATAATCACTGAAATCGCGAAATTAAAAGAGCTTGTGCGTTTCTATTCGACTTGAAATGAATTATTTGTATACGAAACTCCAAAATCCAAGAAGCAAAGACGCCATAAGAGGATCCATAAACCAAAAGAAGATGGAGGAGAAAACGCGTACCATTGTGAAGAAGAATCCAGAGGCGAAACAAAAACCCTAACAAGGTAATCGAAGACCAATCAGACTCTTTATAAAGCTAGCTAACTTATCGCACCAGTTAAGCAAAGGGTGTGAGAGGAGAGGAGAGTGACTCAGAGACGACTCGAGAGTCTCACGATTGCTTCTGCTTTCTCACTTTCCTCTCTCTCCCTCTCTCGCCTCTCTTCTTCTGTGCAAATGTTTTTTTTTCTTTTCTTTTTTTCTTTTTATATATAAAACTCTTAATCTCTTTCATTGATAAGTGAATGACAAATGTTTTAATTATGGACCGAAATGGTAAATATCTCATTAATACCAAAATGGACTGGAATACATATTTTTTAATTTATTAGTCTATCTTTTGCAAATAAAATCAATTGGGGGTATAATCCTAATACTATTATTACATTTTAAAAATGAATTTAAATATATAAACTATTACAATAAATGTTATTAAAATATAACTAAATGTTTTGAATTCATTCATAACAAAATAGATAATTAAAACTATTTAAAAATTATAAATTATAAAATATTTATTTAATTTAAAAACTAAATCATTTTAATGATTTAATTTTTATTAATAATATCGGGGTATTGTCCCATCTTGTTGTACTATATAGTTTCTAAATTTCTGATTTTGTAGAATAATCCATATAAAAGAGTTAACTAGGTGTACATACATAGCAAATAATTGAATTGATAAATTGACGACATCTGTTATTTCAACTATAAATATATATTTTGGGTATCAGAACGGAAAGCATGTAAATATCGTAAACATGTAATCTAAATATTCAAAAGTAGTATCTAAATTATTTCTTATAAAATACGGCATGAAAAATGGAAATTTGGCAAAAAAAAGCTAACTAGGTTTATACATAAATAGCAAATAACTGATTTGAGAAATTGACGACATCCGTTATTTTAATTTGAAATATCCATTTGTGTATTGGGGCATAAATTTGTGGATAAATATGGAAACAGATATTTCAAATTTTTAAAACAATATGTGTATTATTTCCTATAAAAGATGGGATGAAAAATAATATAGGATTTATCTTTCCACTGTGATTTCAATCATGATGGGTTTTCTAAATTTAATTTTTATATTATTTTTGGTATACATAAATTAGACGTATATATAAATAAATATAATACTAACATGTTATAGAAGAAGAAAATAAATCACACGTCCATTAATTAGTTAAATAAGATAAAATCGTCTATAAATATTTTCATCAATTTATCGACAGTTTTCCCCATCTTATTCTTCGAAATTGAGTGCAAATACTGTTAATTAGATTATGGTGTTGTTGTCGAATCAAAGAGAGAGAGAAAAACGTCAACATATTCATGTTATATCAAATAGGCAATGCACATGTAGATGTTTTGTGAACGATTGTTACGAAAGATGTTTTTCAGAAGAAAAAAAATATTCGAATTTTAATTTTATTTAAAACAAAATTTTAGGATTTTTTTGTCAATCTAAGTTGTGAGTCTGGTGACATAATAGTGAGACTATCACAAATTACGAGGAGATATGTCCATGTTGAACGAAATATTAAGATCAAGGTCAATGTTTAGTCAAGCGTGATCAAACTTTGATACTTTCGGATTAGTTCTGTGACTTCTGTCCCATTTTTTCTTCAATAAAGTTCCACAATTGGTATATTTCAAACGTTTATATATCTTATTCATAGTTGAGTTATAAGACTTGAAACCAGAATAGAAAATGCCAAAATCATTATTCATTAGGTTCAGGTAACCCCATCGCATTCAATTGGTGATAGTGAAATCTTAATTTGAAACACGTGGCTTAATTGGGCCAGCATTACCCACCCATCCCACCTTGTGAGGACGATGAGGCCATCGTTTCTTTTCTTGAAGCCAAAAGTAAACTAAAAAATCAAATTAAAAATAACTTTTCTCACGGCACACAGACTAACATGACGACATTCTGTCTTCACATTCACTTTCTGATTAAAAAGTCTTCACATTTTGGATTTGTATCATATATTTTTGCTTTTGATAAAGTGAAAAGAGACGTAGTAACCTTGATCATGACTATGTTTATCCCTGAATGATATATCTTTGAATTGTAGTGTGGTAGTTTCACCTTTTATTATTGTATCTCAAGAATGTATAAAATAGATGACTAATGACTATAAGATATAGAAAGGGAGTCTTATTTGAGCCATCCATCCATACACTACAACTTAGAGATGCTTGAGGAATTTTTCATAATAACCAATGAATTATTTCGCCGTCTTTTTCCGCAAATGTTCGTTTCAATTTTTTTTCTGTCTTTGTTAATAACTTAGTGTTATACAATAAGAGTAGCAAGAGAAAAGCTTTGTACGTAACAAACAAAGAAAATGTGTATAGTGGTCAACTCTACGTAATATAGATTCTGCTATTAACATTTATGGACCACTCCCTTAAAAAGTTAAGGTTCTCTAACGCTTTTTCTCTATAAAAAGCTTCTCTTTCTTCCCCATAACTCTCCACACACTTTACTTTCTTACAAAACAAGAACAAAAAAAAATATCTAAACCCATGTCTGAATGTGTTTGTTTCTCAGTAAACATGTTGAGAATTTACATAGTATTAATAATATGTTTACATATGTGTTGCGCCACGAGTGATTGCACAAGTCACGATGATCATGACGCTTTGTCTCAAGACGAAACAGAGAAAGCGACGAAGCTGAAGCTTGGTTCGATCGCTTTGCTTCTTGTAGCCGGAGGAGTCGGCGTGAGTCTGCCGTTTGTCGGGAAAAAGATTCCAGCGTTACAACCGGAAAACGATATCTTCTTCATGGTGAAAGCTTTCGCTGCAGGAGTGATCCTCTGCACAGGTTTTGTCCATATACTACCAGATGCGTTTGAGAGATTGAGCTCACCTTGTCTAGAGAACACGACAGCTGGCAAGTTCCCATTCGCTGGTTTCGTAGCGATGTTGTCGGCTATGGGGACTCTTATGATCGACACTTTTGCGACAGGGTATTACAAGAGGCAACATTTTAGCAATAACAATGGGAGCAAGCAAGTGAACGTAGTAGTAGACGAAGAAGAGCATGCGGGTCATGTTCATGTACACACGCACGCGAGTCACGGACACACACATGGCTCGACTGAGTTGATCAGACGACGCATAGTGTCGCAAGTGCTTGAAATTGGGATAGTTGTGCATTCGGTTATAATAGGAATATCACTTGGAGCTTCACAGAGCATAGACACTATAAAGCCACTCATGGCTGCTCTTTCTTTTCATCAGTTCTTTGAAGGTCTTGGCCTTGGTGGCTGCATCTCCCTCGTTAGTCTCTTCCACTCTTCTTTACTTTCTACTTTAAATGATTGATGAAAACATATTGATGGTTGTGTTGTGTGTATGTATAGGCGGAGTTGAGGTCAAAATCGACGGTGATAATGGCAGCATTTTTCTCGGTGACGGCGCCATTTGGGATAGGAATAGGGATGGGGATGTCAAGTGGGTTAGGATACAGGAAAGAGAGCAAAGAGGCAATAATGGTGGAAGGAATGTTGAATGCTGCATCAGCTGGGATTCTCATTTACATGTCACTTGTTGATCTTCTTGCTCCTGATTTTATGAATCCAAGATTGCAATCTAATCTTTGGCTTCACTTAGCCGCTTTTCTTTCTCTCATCCTCGGCTCTGCTTCCATGTCTCTCCTCGCCATCTGGGCCTAATCCATTGGTTCTGCAGCTATTAACAACAAACAAACAAACAAAATGCCTCTTGTTGTCGAATCTGTAATCGTGTTTCTATTCTCGGAATCAATACTATTCTATTTCGAACTCAATGACTGCTCTTTTGATTGATACAAAACAATAAGAGTGAAGGCCAGCTAATAAATCAGTATTGATTGATTCGAAGGAGTGCTTTTTTAGATGAGGAAAAGAGAAAAGGTAATGCACATTATAGGGAGCATTTGCATCTATTCGTTTTTTATGTATGGGAACATCTTTTAGCTGTAACATCATTACATTTCACATCTATTAAAAAGAAACCTCACTTGCAGTTTTTGGATCAAATTACAATCTCGGATATATGTATTTACATATACAGATGATTAAGAGTCTCTTTTGTTTACCGCCCTCCGGCATTTCTGTTCCACGACAAGTATGTAGGATCTCCAAGTCTCCTGCAAAAGCCACCACATCAGAACAACATCTATCTACACTTTGCTATGTAGATACATTTAGAGAAGCCAAGGATAGGAGGATTATATAAACCTGGGTTTCACAAGATACATGACGGTAAATGCAAGTGCTAAGAAGAAACAGATTCCACCAACTGTGAGGTAAGCAATGCCGAGGAAGTCGTTCTTTCCACCAAGCCAACTAGTTGTTGACAAAACAAGCTTCTTCTTCCCACTGAAACTGTATGTGTTGTAGTTGTTCTGAAGAGTCACTTGTATGGTCTCACCAGCCTCCAAGTCACTCTCTATCTTCCCGTATAATTTTCTAAATGTTGGCAAAGCCGCAGTCCTCATCCACACGATCAGATCCTCTTGCTCACTCAGCTGAAACACCAAAAGAGAGCAAGAGAGAGACCAAGTCAAGTGCTTTGCAAAGGATATTAACCGGTTCTAAGACTGTACAGTGGTATTAAAGGCTTACTGGTATAAGTGGATCTAGAGTGGCACCACCGGTGAGATTTCCCCTCTGAAAGTTCTTGGGAAATACCCTTTTCCCAAACTTGTGGTCCTTGTCACTCTTCCATGCGATTCCTTTCTTGTTTACCGCTAAAAGCTGGCTATTCCTTGATAGAACGTATGTGTCATTAAAGAGACTCCAAGCAATTAGACCACATGGCACAATCGGCTGCCCACCAACATCATCTTCAGGCTTGCATGCACTAATCTGATTCTCATCTTTCACGCTTCTCAGTTGCGAATCACTTCGGCTTTTCACATACCTGTAATATCGAAAGATTTAAGGAGTCCGAGTCACATCTAATTTTGAACGTAAGCATATTTTTTCTTGCACCCAATAACTTAGTAATATCAATGTAGCGGTTTACTCTAGGTAGAGTCCTGAAACCCCATACAAATATAACATAATACCATAGAGGTAGAAGTTCTCGACAATACCTGCGGTGATTCTGGTAGAAGTTCTCAAGTTCGTAATATACGTAGACAGGCTGCTTCATACGCTTAGGCACCTGAAAAAAAAAAAA
>VBRH01000172.1:95878-106692 GCA_014578085.1 Cardamine resedifolia | reverse complement strand
TATAATATTAATTACTTTTAGTTAATCATTATTTAAATATATTTTCATCTGAACCAAATAAAAATTGAATTTTAGTAATAATTTTAATCAATTTTCTTAAATTCAAAAAATAAAAATTCGAAACTTGAACAAATTCAAACAAAAAGAAACTGAATGTAGTAATCTATAGTTTTTTATAGTTTAAAAAAAAACTTAATTTTGGAAAAATCTCAAACTCAAGCTTCGAAAAATAAATAAATGACAAACTAATATTTTTCTTCTATTTTAGTATAATGCTTTACTTAGTTTTTTAATAATATTTAGAGGTTATTTCACTATTTATTAAATTATGAAGGTTTAAAAATCCATAAAAAATTGAGGATTTTTTAAATGTTTTTTAAAAGGTGAGAATTTTTTGTATCCATTTTTCCAATTGGATCATTTTAAAATAGTTTAAAATGTGTCATTCGACCAAAACACTCTTTTGGGCCTATCTTACCAAAATTATGCTACCTTCCACAAAACAAACACGACTGTCACAAACCCTAAATTTTATAATCTGAACGATCAAAAGAGTATGTAGTAAAGTAAATTGACGATGGTATTGAAATGTAACGTCTCATTCCCTTTTAATTTTTTTTTTTTAAGACCAAAAATTGATGCATTATTTTCCAATGGAGATTAAAATAATCAGTAAAGTAAATCATATTTTTTATTATATAAGTTTGGGTTTAAATAAGAGCAAAGGGTCTCGCAGGTTAAATAGCTTATAAGCCGCCGCCTTGAAAAACCAGAAGACTATTTCTGTTAAACGAAGGTAGAATTCGGCATTTCTTTTTCCTACTTTCTTGTTTTTGGACTCAAACCCAATAATTTTCTCTTTGTTAGCAACATATAACTCGACTTATCTCTGCTTATCGTGTTCTGTGTTCTTGATGATTAGGTGAAAAAGAAGCAGAGACATACGAATATGAAGTACGTTTTGGTGACAGGAGGAGTGGTGAGTGGACTTGGGAAAGGTGTCACTGCTAGTAGCATTGGACTTCTTCTTCAAGCCTGTGGTCTTCGTGTTACTTCTATCAAAATTGGTGAGACTATTATTGCCTTTTGTTTTCACTCTGGATTGCATGTGGATTATATTCTCGTCTGACAATTAATCTGGCCAAGAAAGGTGTAAAGACTTCGATTTTACTGTCAATTTTAGTGAATTTTGTAGCTTTGTGATCCTTATTTCACAGTTACATTCCTTATGCAGATCCTTATCTTAATACTGATGCTGGAACTATGTCTCCGTTTGAGCATGGAGAAGTATTTGTGTTGGATGATGGTGGAGAGGTATGTCATGTTGTGATTATGTCTTGTATTTTTCTGATGATCTCAAGTATTACTCCTCAAACTGATGCATTGTGACTGATCCCTTTCAGGTGGACTTGGACCTTGGAAACTATGAACGTTTTTTAGACAGTACATTGACCCGTGACAATAATTTAACAACTGGGAAGATATACCAGGTATGTATGCATGTCTACTTCCTCAATTGTTATCTCATGATTAAAAATAAATTTCCCTGATTTTTGCAGTCAGTTATTGACAAGGAAAGGAGGGGGGACTACCTCGGAAGAACTGTACAGGTTCTTGTGCTTTTACTTAACTTCCTCTGGTTCTAATTTGATTGAGTGTTTGAATAAAGCTTTTTATTTTCTTTAAGGTGGTTCCTCATATTACTGATGCAATCCAAGAGTGGATTGAGCGTGTAGCTAATGTTCCTGTGGATGGAAAGGAAGGTCCTCCTGATGTCTGTGTCATCGAATTAGGCGGGACTATAGGTATTGTTATTGGCTTATATTACCTACTCCTGAAAATTGCTCAGAAGAGTGGCTTTTAATTATTTATGTTCTGTGCAGGTGATATTGAATCTATGCCCTTCATTGAGGCCCTTGGTCAATTCTCGTATAAAGTTGGTGAGCCATGCTCTAAATTTATATTAATAAGTTCCAGTTTTTTTCTTAGGCTATTACTTATCGGCTTCATCACTGCATCTGTCTTTTGTTCTTAGGACCTGGTAATTTCTGCTTGGTTCATGTCAGCCTTGTGCCTGTTCTCAGTGTTGTTGGTGAACAGGTAATTATGTATAGAATTAATATCTTCCCCGGAGATTCTATTTTATTAGTTTATAACAATGGAGATATGAACATTTGTATTGCAGAAGACGAAGCCAACCCAGCATAGTGTGCGAGGACTTAGGAGCCTTGGTTTGACACCAAATATTCTAGCATGTCGTAGCACAAAGGTAATGATCGCTCAGTATTTCATGTGCTTTAGTGTCAATCTTAGCTATGGATTTTGGATTTTCGTCTTATCAATTCTTGTTTTGTAACAGGCACTTGAAGACAATGTCAAGACGAAGCTATCTCAATTTTGCCATGTGCCGGTATTTCTTGTTAAAATTCTTATTTTTATTTTAACTTCTTAGAGCAGTGAGGTCAGATCTCTCAATAAAAGACCCCTGTCCGAGTAAACATCTCGTGTACTTTTCTATATTTCCTAGGAAGAGAATATAGTAACGCTCTATGATGTTCCCAACATTTGGCACGTTCCGCTGCTTTTAAGGGTAAGTATTTCACTTGAATAATTTCTAGCTCTTCTTACGAAATCAAAGAAGTTTGTTGCTATACTGATTTTTTGTGCTTCTTATTCTTTTGGTGTTAACTTCTCTTCAATAGGATCAAAAGGCTCATGAAGCAATCTTGAAAGAATTGAACCTCCTTGGGTTTGTTTCTGGATTATCTTTCTATTTTTCCTTGTCTCTAAGTGTAAATTATATTTGGCTATGGGTTCCACAATTTAGCTCGTCTGTGATGATTTTTCCTTTTCTAATTTGACATTTGTTTCTTCTGCAGTAAGGCTGTAGAGGCTGAGTTGACAGAATGGACTGCAAGAACTAAAATATATGACACACTGCAAGATCCCGTTAGTCATTTTTTACTAGATAATGTTTTGATACCAGCATATCTATATAATCAAAACCATTGTTCATTCTCAATGGTCTTCTCTTTCAGGTGAGAATAGCAATGGTTGGAAAGTACACTGGCCTTACTGATTCTTACCTTTCAGTGTTGAAGGTAACTGGATCCCTGTGTTCTCAAACAAACCAAATATAGTTGTGCATTTTAATCCAACCTTTATTAGTGAGGATTCTAAAAACTGGGATTTCTGAGGGCGTCCTTTCATTGCAGGCCCTTTTGCATGCTTCTGTTGCATGTCACAAGAAGCTTATCGTTGAGTGGGTTGCAGCCAGTGACCTTGAAGAGATAACTGCACAGGAGGTGAGTCTTGTTTTCTTTTCTCTCAGCGTACAAGAATTGTATTTAGTCTCATGAGCCATTGTATGATTGACCATTGCAGGCGCCAAATGTCCATAAAGATGCATGGGATCTTTTGAAGGTAGGTCAATTTTAACTGAGCCTGGCACACCAATTTGATAAATACGTGTGTCTCAGCATTTCACTTGTTGCAGGGTGCTGATGGTATTCTAGTACCAGGAGGGTTTGGTGATAGAGGAGTGCAAGGAAAGATACTGGCTATAAAATACGCCCGTGAAAACCAGGTCCCTTTCCTTGGCATATGCCTTGGAATGCAGCTGGCTGTTGTTGAATTTGCCCGCTCCATTCTCGGTCTTCATGATGCAAACAGTACAGAGTTTGAACCAGAAACTTCAAGTCCTTGCGTCATATTTATGCCAGAAGTACTAGACCATCTGGTCCTCTTATTTGATTGATTACATGCTTTCCATGTATTTGAGTATCTACTTAAACTTGTTCGATCTCTTTTTAGGGATCCACAACTCATATGGGAGGCACAATGCGCTTAGGGTCAAGGAGGACTTACTTTCAGGTTGATGATTGCAAGTCTGCCAAATTGTAAGCACATAGCTCATTTAAGATACAGTGGCACATGATAACTCGTAGGGATTCATTTCCAAAGCCTATATAACTTCTCATCTCTTTGTTTAGGTACGGTAATGCAAAGTTTGTTGATGAGCGACACCGGCACAGATATGAGGTAATACTTTTGCTGCAAATGCATGACAAAGTATACTGCAAAAGTAGCTTCTTCTACTCGTCATGTTCTTTTCCTTGGGCCCTCTCATGAGTTGTTGAAAGTGAAATATGTGAATTTTTTGGCAGGTAAACCCAGATATGATATCAAAAATTGAGAAGGCTGGGCTCTCATTTGTTGGGAAGGATGAGACTGGGTGTCGTATGGAGGTAATATGGTCGTGGAAAACCTTTTTAATTTGTAGCTCAGGGTGAGCTTGGAACAGTGTATGTAAGGTTAAGTCATAAGTAATGTTGTACTTGCTTGGTGTGCAGGTCGTGGAACTACCAAATCATCCATACTTTGTGGGTGTTCAGTTCCATCCTGAGTTTAAGTCCAGACCTGGAAAACCTTCTGCGGTGTTCCTAGGTAAACTCTTGGTTATAAGTATATATTTCGGATTGCTTTTTTTGAGTATAATGGAATGGCAAGGATCTGTGTTGTGGCTTATTATGAAACATTTTGATACAACAGGTCTAATCGCAGCAGCGTCTAGGTGTCTAGAATCAGTTGTGCAAACAGGTGGCAAGGTGAACAAAGTTTCGACAAATGGAATGGCTAATGGAAGTGCAATGGGGAAATTTTATCAGAATGGCAATGTGTATAGTAATGGAAACGGGTTTCACCACTGACTCAAGAAATGAACAATTTACTGCACTTAAAAAAGTTTTGTTGTTTTTTTGTTTCTTTAATCAAAGCTAGTCTGCGTGTATAGCCCCCGAGTTTGTTTTCCTTGTCTTGAAGACTTGTTGTTGGGTTTGGTTGTTAGGAGTCTGCGAAAGACATGGATGTCAATGTGCTTCCTGTTCTTGGGGTGCTTTTTGCCTTTTCATAGCTAAAAAGTAATAAAGTTCTCTAATCTACTAGTTTTTTCCCCTTTCTTTTTGTCGTCGTTTTCATATAATGAAACCAAACAACGAGGCATCATTTAGTAAGAACACCTTACTGTTATTGCTTTGTACAACCATTACAGATGAATGTTCAAAAAGAACTTGATAAAGATCGTTGCAAGAATTTTTGAGTTTTACAACTTTCTCCATCTTTATTATATCAATCAATTTATTTCCCCATAGAACTAGTCAAGCTTGGTCTTTTTGTGTTCTTGTTATTGGCTTTCCTGCCACCAGAGCTGCGTCTGTTTTATCTCTCTTTTCTTTTTGGCTTTCCTTCCAAAAGCAGAAGTGATCTATTTAGTTATTGCGCTCTGTTTTTCATCGTTGATCAAGTCATGAACCACCAAATGGATGTCATCACCAGTGCAAACGCAAACGCAGGGTGAGAATCGATCCCTGAAACTCCACTGGCTGGGGCGATTTTTGCGGTAGCTTTATGAGGAGAAACAGCAGCCGGAGCAGAGGATGGTGGTGATGGTGGCTCGTCATAATCATAATCATCATCATTAGGTGGTTGTGCAGGGAGTGGTGGAGGTGTCAAAGGAGAACCATTATCAGGTTTAACATTAATCATTATAGCACTGCTGATATGAAGCACCGAGATGTTAAATGGTTGTGACATGACAGATTCTACGAGCTGAGCGTTAATGCTATTCCCTGGAACCGCGGATCCAATCAGTACGTCACCGTTTTTCAGAACGGTTGCGTTCAAGAACCCTTGTTGGCCTTGGGCTTGGCCGCTTGATTGGAAAAGAGTGGTGAGAATAACCGACTTATTGTTGAGATTCTTGAGTTTCTTCTCGTCGTAGTAATCTAAAACGACGTGGAGGCTGAGGATTTTCTTGATGAAGGCGGGGGGTCGGCCGGAGAGGGCTGAGATTGCGCCGTTGGAAACCGCAAGGACGGTTATGGTTTGACGGTTGTTGATGGTAGAAGCGAGTTGAGTTTGGGTGAGAAGGTTGTTGAAAGTGGAGAAATCATCGTGTTGGTTTAAGATGTTTGTGATGTTGAATGAATGTGATGAAGTGTAGAGGAATGTGGAAGCAAAGAAGAAGAAGAGTGTAAGTGAAGAAGACATTGTTGTTGATTGGTTGATGAGTTTTTTTCAATATAATTTATGTGAGCTTTATAGAGCAAGTTTGATTAGTGTTTTATTAGGCATGAGGAAGAGAGTGTGTTTCTCCAAACTTTGAGGGAACTTATTATTGCTTTGTCTTTGGATTGAGATTTGAGAGCATTTGTCGGGACCCGATTTTACTGCTCAACTAAGTGTTGTCGTAAATCACTCTAACACAAGTAAGACACTCGTTACACATCGAGTTCTATGGATAAGGGATACGGGTAAATATTATAATGTGATTGATGGTGATGAATCTTTAAAAAAGCTTTAGAGACACTTTTTAAATTAATACCAAAATCTTTTTATTATCGATGTTGGACAGTCTAAACAAAAATCGTTGACTTGTCTTCTATGCAGTAGAAGAAGAAGAAGAGCTATAATTTTAGATGGATTGGGTCAAATTGAAAGAGTGAGCCCAGTACAATAAGAAAATTGGTGGCTTGTTCATGACCAAATAGTTAACCCAATTCAATAAGAAACCCTAAATACGTAGAGAGCTTCTCTCCATCGAATCAGGCGACGACGATGATGATCTCTCGTCGATTGGTTTCGAAATTCCTTAAACCCTTGTCTTCTCCATCCCTCATCTCTCGATCTCATCTCCATTCCTCATCTCCCATAAGAAACAATCTGATCCACAGATCAGATCTTCATGAGCTAAGTCTATTTAGATCCTTTTCTGCTTACGTCACCAATACCAACACCGAGAAGCTGCGATCTGAAACATGGTCACCGAGGTATTTCTCGAGTGGAGAGGTGGAGCCGAAGAAGCCAGAGGAGTTGTTGAAGCAAGAAGAAGAGCCGAAGATGAAGCACCAGGAGATCGAGGGACCTACGGTGGAACGTGACGTGTCGGCGCTAGGTAATGAGACGAGACAAGTATTGGAAGGGATGATGAAGAATATGTACAGTCTAAGTGGAGCCATGGGTGTTCTAGGTCTTACTCAACTGATCCTTGGAGGAGCGATTTTGTACGCGACTCGATCTGATCCCATGCGTGAAATGACAATTCAGAGCTGTATAGCTTTTGGATTCCCATTCGCAATGGCGTTAATGGTGAGACGATCGTTGAAGCCAATGTATTTCTTCAAGAAGATGGAAGAGTTAGGTAGGTTGCAGATTCTTACTTTGACTCTTCAGGTTGCTAAAAATCTCAATTTGTTCTTCGTCAGAGCTCGTGTTGTTTCCATCTTGTGCGTTGCTGGGCTGTGTTTAGGAAACTTGTTCCTCTTGTTATCTCCATGAGAGATAGCTTTGAAATACAATTTTTTTTTTTAATTTTTTTTTTTAATTTTTTTTTAATATCCAAACGATGAAAAGGAGCTTAATAAAAAAAAGTCAATAGTAATAGTAGCTTTTAGAGAACCAAAAAACAAATTCGGAGTAGTATCCGAAAGGGAAATGATAAAATCATCTTCCTTTTTTTTAACCTAATAAATCTCTTGCTTCTCTTTTTATCCTTCAATCGCTGGATTTCCATCTGATTTTGATTCGGTTCGGACATATGTGAGACTACGAGTATTGGGAGCTACAATGTTGTTTCCGGTGTCAGCTGAATCGCGCTTCCACTGCATGCTTCTGGCTCCAGCCCTGACGATAGAACGACCTCTAAATGCACCACCTCTTCGGTATGAGGGAGCTCCTCTTGTGATCCTTCCACCTCGAGACCATGTCATGCTCGGCGCAGCCTCCTGATGTTGACCATTGTTTCCTTTCACAATCTGCATCCATAAAAACATACACACAATTGATCTTCTTGCATTATTTATCCAACTAAGATTCTATCTAACCACCATAAAAAACTAGCAGGTATGGTAAACAGAGTTAAATCCAGATTTCAATTTTCACCTTGAGAATCCGAGACATGAACGAGGTACCGTCCAGAGACAATGCATTCTCTGCAGCTTCTTTGCGCGTGAACTCGATGTATGCTGATCTGCAAAAGTTGATCAACTTTGCTAACTAAGGTGACCCCAATAACTGAACTGTGCATTATTTACTCAGGGTCACGAATTTAGACAACTTACCCACTTGGTTGCCCTGTCGCTGGATCTGTAACTATGACAGCTTTAAGCACTTCACCGGACTTGTTGAAATGCCTTGAAAGGCTATCCTTGGTGGCACCAAAATGAACCTGTTTTACGACCAATCACATTCAAATCAGTACAACAATTGACAAGTTTTTGCTCAAATCCAGTTGAAGAGTTAATAAACAATAACAATTTATTACATTGGCGACAAAGATAGTTCGAGAACTAGCATCTTCCAAAGGACGGATAGTGGATGATGTCCCTGCAAATGCCAATAAATCATCTTTAGACCAACTTATACAAAAGAATTACAGTAACAGGAACCAATGCAGTCAACTTGTCAAGGACAGGAAGAAATTCCAAGACCATGAACGTTCAAAAAAGCTTAAGACTGGTTAAATTTGACAACTCACCAGGAACAGAGTTCTTAGTTGTTGAATCTTCTCTCACATTGGTAGCAGGAGCTATCTGTCAAAGAACAACAAGCCAGCTTATATGAGGAGTCCAGTTGTTAAGAACGAAATAAATCATCACAAACATAGCCATGACAGGTATATAATACCAAGAAAATATCAGGATATTTTATATTTAATAGCCAACAAACTGTTGAAGAAGACTGTCATTGAAATAGCTAGTATGAGCATTCGTCAAAAACGTGGAACTTACATTTCCATTCCCTATTGTATCACTCAAGCTTTTATAGGTTGATGATTGTGCGATAGCTTCACTAGAAACTAATCTTCCTCCGTCCATATATCTTTGCAGACCCACATCTGGTACTTTCATCTGCTCCTCTAACCGTACTATTTTCCCAGTATTTACATTTCCCGAGAAACTTGGGGTCTTATGCTTGGTTGCAACATCAGGAAGTTGATTCTGATAATTCGTCCCTTTAACTCTTTTGGGGTCATCAACTAAACGATGCTCTAAACTTTTTGGATTGTTGATTCCGTTACCAGAAAAAGTACCTGGATGAGACACATTAACACTTGAACCGAGTCTGCTTCGATCAGACGTAAGATTTGGCTGCAAACCAGTGTCAAAAGGTGTCATGTTCTCAGCATACACTCCATTGTTGTCAAGACTGTACGTGTATTGATGCTGTACCACATCCTGATCTTCGCTAAAATTCCTACGTTCTTCGTTCTCAGGGGAAACTTCACGAAGTACCATGTGCTGGTCCAGGGTCTCAGAAAATCCAGTAGAATGACTAATTCTGTCGAAGACGCTTCTCCCAGATTTTGGTTTTTTGGCATCTTCAGCTGCTTCGGCAACAGCTTTTATAACAGTGGCCATGGGATTCACAATCCTTGCAACAGATCGAATTTTCCGAGCTGGGTCAGGGTCAGATGAGTCTTGAGTAGATGCAGACACCACTGAACGAAGACGCTTTAATGAGGGTTCAGTCGAACTATTTGCCGGCTTTGATATAGCCAGAGCATCTCGCACAGCAGACTGAAGCAGTCGGCGAGAGACATCAGGTTTAGCCTCCCTCTATCAAACAAGTCAAAGAAAACAAAATCAGAGAACCATAACCAGTATTTGTACATTAGCTTTACAGCAGGGTATGCATTTGAAGACTGGCACAAGGTAACCTCACAACAAAAATGTTAAGAATACTTAAGAACGTCTCACATGTTAGTCCCATATAATAGCCCTCTGGCCCAAATTTTACTCTACGAACTATTTTAGCATTTTTTTTCAATTTTCCAATCCAAAAACTACATGGTGATCACTATTCAACAGACAATAAAAAAATACAGACCTTTTCATTCCGCGAGTTGTCAGTCCTAGACCTTTTCCGGTGGGATTGAGACTGTGGAGATAGGGACCTTTTATCATGTCTGGCTCTGTGATCTTTCTTCTCGTAGTTGTGGATTTTGTGAACCTCAGAACTTAGAAGAGGAGGAATCTCAGAACCATTAGTTGGCTGGCTTCTCCATTGTCTACCGCGGCGAGCACCGTGTAACTGATCAGATCGTCCCTTTTCAGATTCAGTATCCATAAGCACGGGTACTTCATCCTCATTCCGACTGCTTATCAGTGAGCTTTTAATGGTAGGTAGCACAACATGAGAACTAAAGTATTCATCAACACTTTCGGCCAGATGATCCCACAACCTGCATAATATCCTCCTAGTGAATTTGAATTTCGACAAAAAGGGTAATAATATTAGTTTCAGAAAGGTAAGAAATATCAAATTACCAGGCTACAAAGGAGTCACTATCATCTCCAAGAAATATTTTCAGCTCATTCTTGGCTTCCTCTTTGTTTCTCCCGTTTCTAAGCAACACTATCACATATTCCTGCAAAGCAAAACACTTTAGGGTCAACAGAATAATTCTAAGAGATCTCTCAGCACCACAAGAGCAACTACAAGTTTCATCACAATGCTAGCTACAAGGAACACGACTAACATCATCATCAATACAATATCCTGATAAATTAACTCTCCATCAATTCCAAATTTATTTCGAAAAAAAAAAAAAGGAGAATTGAAATCAAAATGAGGAAATCGTACCACAAGAGTATCATCCGTGTAATCTCCCATAAACTCTTTCAGTTTATCCTTCACTCCCTCTTTCAACTTCGCCACTCCCTCATCACTGAAATTACCACTGAAGGTCCGATCATCAATCGGATCGGTGCTTCCCATCTCCACTGGAAATTGCCGCAATGAGAGACCAGACAACA
>VBRH01000172.1:67675-89619 GCA_014578085.1 Cardamine resedifolia | reverse complement strand
ACAGCTCCAGGAAAATGGATCTTGACCCCTGAGCATGTGATGGTCGTTGAATTATGTCCTAACCAAGACAACGCGAATTACGATATTTGGGTCATAAATGCTGGAAAAGCTCTAATAATATTGATCATGAAGATTATTATCTCATCAAGGTTACATGTAATATAGTTATAAAAATGTTACATGTAATATAAACTAATTAATTCAAATGTAAAGGGGGCAATAGATTTGGCATAAGATTAGGATAAAAAAAAGAAGAAAAAGATCAAAGTTTGGACAGGGGAGATGCTTAAATGCCTGTGTAGGACCACATGAGTCACATGTAAAAGTATTTATGGAGGACCACCCATATTTGTTTTATTAAATGCTGTCTCTAATAATTGGTAAATTATCAATGGTAATTAGTCATATAAAGCTTTGATTGATGTGAAGTTTTGGAGTTTCGGTAAAATAGAAATCATAATGATTGCTTTAATATAGCGAAAGACCTTTAAGTATTTTTATTTTATTTTAACTGTATTTAATAAGAATAAACCATAAAAATTTATACAATTTTTTATTGAAAATACAAATCATACATGAATTTTTTTTTCTACAACATATATATTTGAAGAACGGAGGGCGTACTAGGAAGTTCATCCTCCGTAATGAATCCGAGTATGGATTTAATTATGAGCTACTTATTTTCAGTATAAAACGTCTAAGAATATGCATTAGTTAAATGTCTACGTAAATGATCTCTTCGTATAAACAGATTTTTATTTTAGGATATAGGGTTGTAAGTTTGATCACAGAACTAAATTTATTGAACTTTTTTTTTGTTGATAAAAGAAAATAATATTTTTGGTGAAATTTATTGAACTTTTTTTCGTTTTATATTCGTATGTACTTCATTTTTAATTACTTTACTCTTAAGAAAATCAACATGTACTACCGTTTCAACTTGCAACAAAAATAAACATGATTTATAATTTATTTTTTACCGGATCATGGTTGGATACTCGATCCATCCGAATAATTTAAATATTTTTAAAAGTAAAAAACTGACATTCACACATGATCCCCGTCTTTAGTACAATTAATGATGGTATGAGATTACATTCGTAAAAATAATAAATAGTAGTAACATGCACATGCCCATGATACCATGCACATGCAATGTCTCTCCTTTCTTGCCTCTCTACGTTTCTATATAATCCAAAGACTCATACAACACCACTCTCTTCATCAAACATTTTATTTTTAAAATGACAAAGTTGTTGGCATCACCGTTTAGTTCATTACTCGCCGTCGTTTTCATCTCCGTAATCTCCGTCGTCCGATGCTGCTCCCCTTCCGATCAGACGGCTCTCAATGCTTTCAAGTCGTCACTGAGCGAACCTAACCTCGGTATCTTCAACACCTGGTCCGAAAACACTGACTGTTGCAAGCAATGGTACGGTATTAGCTGCGATCCTGATTCGGGTCGGGTCACTGATATTTCTCTCCGCGGCGAATCTGAAGACGCCATTTTTCAGAAGGCAGGCCGGTCCGGTTATATGTCCGGTTCAATTGACCCGGCGGTCTGTGACTTAACCGCACTCTCTTCCCTCGTCCTCGCCGACTGGAAAGGAATATCCGGCGAGATTCCCCCGTGCATAACCTCCTTAGCATCGCTCCGTATCCTCGATCTCGCCGGCAACAAAATCACCGGAGAGATTCCTTCGGAGATCGGTAAACTCTCCAAACTTGCTGTTCTAAACCTCGCGGAGAATCGAATGTCAGGCGAGATACCGCCGTCGTTGACGTCACTCGCCGAGCTGAAACATCTTGAATTGACCGAAAACGGTATCACCGGAGTGATTCCGGCCGATTTCGGATCGTTGAAGATGTTGAGCAGGATGTTACTAGGTCGTAACGAACTCACCGGGTCAATTCCAGAGTCAATATCGGGTATGGAACGGTTAGCGGATCTGGATCTATCCAAGAACCATATCGAAGGTCCGATACCCGATTGGGTGGGTAACATGAAGGTACTCTCCCTTCTGAATCTCGATTGCAACTCGTTGACCGGTCCAATCCCCGGTTCGGTCCTTAGCAATTCCGGTTTTAGTATAGTGAATTTGAGCCAAAATGCGTTGGAAGGATCCATACCCGACGTTTTCGGGTCTAAAACCTATTTCGTGTCGCTTGATCTGTCACACAATAAACTATCGGGTCGGATCCCAGATTCGTTGTCGTCAGCTAAGTTTGTGGGCCATCTGGATATTAGCCATAACAGGCTTTGTGGGCGTATTCCAACGGGTTCTCCTTTTGATCACCTTGAAGCGGCGTCGTTTACTGACAACGAATGTTTATGCGGTGGCCCTTTAATGAAGTCATGTTAATAAATAAATAAAAAGATCTCATTCCGTTGCTCTTCCTTGTATCAAACTTGTTATATTTTTACGTTTTTTTTGTTCGTCTTTCAGATTTTAATTTCTGCGGCTAATATGTTCCACTAGTACTGGCAACGGATGGGTACACACCGATCCAATATGTTTCGCTGTGTATGGAAAATGGTTCTGGTTGTAAAATTACAAGCAATGTTATAGATTTTAAATTTTAAGAGATAGATTTTTGAGTTTTGTGGTTAAAGATATTATTAAAAGCTTTAACTGGGCAAGTATTATTCATCCCAACACCAGACCCGTCCCTTACTATTCTCACTCATTTTCTCAAGAAACTCGCAGTCCTAATTATAAGAGATCTGAATTCTATCAAAAGTTAAAACCAGTGAAGTAGTAATATTAAAGTTGAGTATACAACCAAACAATTTCCTCGCGGATAAAGGCAAACCAATATCTTAATCCTGATTTTATATTAAACGTGATTGTCAAGAGCTGTCTTTGTTTCCGAATTATTGAAAATAATGAAGACAGCTGTGTAACAGAGAAATAATTGGACTTTTAAAACTTTGAAACTCCTATGTTTCGCAGTCACAATCCATGCATATAACTTAAAGAAAAAAGAGCAAAAACAAAATTCAAAAGGAATAAAACCAACACCTCAGAGATTTATGCACACTTACTTCAAATCTTCTTCACCTGTTATCTCTTCTCCATTCCCCATCTTCTCCTTATGCCATTTACAGAATCCTTCCACCAACGCGTCCTTCATCCATGCATGCCTGCAACTCCCTACCGCTTCTTCAATTGTCAGCCATGTCCGTGTTCTCGTCACCTGTTCTGGCCACGTCTCTAGCTCTTCCTTCACATACAACGCATACATTGCCGCTTTACATAAACCTTCTGGGCTAAACTCATCTTGGTGTGTTTTGCTCTTGAACTCATAATTCCCCAAGCAGTCCTGCAAAGTCCCCTTTTAACACATTCAGCGCCAGCTGCTAACAATAACAAAGGGCTACATGGCGTGCGAAAGGGTTTTACCATTAATATTCCACGGACTCCTGCTTCTTCCACTGCTTCCCTCACTGCAGCCTCCCTGACTGTTTCATCATTCTCCCATCCTCCCTATATGGAATCCAAGAATCGAATACGTTAATTCGTTTGCAAACAAAGGTAAAAGGCAAGAAGAAACGGCATTTTGAGTTGTAGTACCTTGGGAAACAAAAGTCCCGGTCCACTAGATGAGCTGATCATCAACACTTGAACCACTTTCCCAGATTCAGAATTACCACCTTCTTCAGAGTTTATATACCTAAACGGAATACACCTATAAAATGCCAGAAATCGAACTTGTTAAGCAAAGATTTCATCATCTCCGGAAACAAAAATCAAAGACAACGAAAGGCTAGAAAGTCATTTTCAGTTGGAGCATGTCACATATAAATGAAAATTACAACCAAAACAAGAGCTAAGCATGTCAAAACTACAAAAATCCTCTAGCTCAGGACTCTTATTGTATTGTCTGCTTGTTAAAATCAAAGCATGATTCTGAGATAAAGAATCTTCAATCGAGATTAAAACCAGGATACAATAAAATGCACAAGTAATCACGAAGCTGTATAAATCCATTTACGCGCATATAGCAAAAAAAACCAAAGCAATGAAAACAAATCCCCAACAATTATGATCAATCGCCCACATAGACATTACATACGAAAGCATGAATAAACTACAAAAAGACTATAGAAACGCAAAGAGAAAGGTGGATCAGAATGAGTACCCGGCTACGAGACGAGAGCCATCCTCGTACCGCTGCTGGAGCCGACCCGTACGCGCGACCAAATCACACATCACCGAAATAGCAAAATTAAACTAGAGGAAATTAGACTTGTTGGCCATCAAGATGAAAAAACACCAAACTTCGAGACAATCCTTACGCCTCTTCTGGATACCCACAAATACGATTCTACCTCCACCATTGCTGATTCCAACGGTCTACAACTCATTGCCCCATCTTTCTCATCTGACGGCTGGGGTTAGATCTAGGGTTTGGCCGAGCTCTCGCTATTAAGGATCAAAAGACACAGATACAGATTTGTATTTTCTATATATATATTTTTTCTTGTTGGGTCAACAAATTAAGATCAGATTTGCTATGAAAGAGAAGGGAAAATATGTAAAATAAAAATTTTCTTTTTATCGGGCCATTGGGGAAGGAGCAAACCGTGAGCGCGAAGAACGGATCGGCACAGTCAGCAAGTCACGTGGGTTTTCAGACAACTTATTGGGCCCCCTTTTTTCTTTCGGTTTTTGGGCCCACTTTTATATTGACTCGAGGTTATCAAACATTCAGAGAGTTTTGGTTTACACATTTCAAGTGAAGCGGTTCGTGAAACAATCAATCTTTACGATTTTTGGACAATTGGGATCATCTTTATAATCTACAAAGACTTTATATGTAACGTTGGCTAATTATTATGGTTCACTTCACATCGCATATGTAGTTGTTTTCATGGAATTCAATAATTTATCTTCAATATTCAGTTATAAAATATCACAATGCTTAAAGTCTTTCAATAACACTTCCCAACATGGTTAAAACGTACATCTCATTGGGATTTTGGACCAAGATTTAATAAATTAAGATACAATATTGAATCTAGTAAGCATTAAAACAAGGGGGACCAGATTGCAAAAAAAAACCATGTCGTGATTAGATTCCACCATGGGATTCAAAACGAAGAGCTTTGACAGCTCATCTGTGTGATGTGAAGGACACGACGTTAGCCAGCAACATAACCAAATCGAAAAAAGTCTTTTACTTGTCGCAGCAAGAGTGGCGCAACTCCGGCGAGATTTGATTGATGTCTTCCACCTTTAGCCCCGGTCAAAGCCCCGGAAGCTCCCGGTTGCTGCAGCTTGGCGCTGCCGGCTCTGCCTCGCGGCTTAGATCTTCTTCTGCCAAAAAACCGCCTGAGCCACTGCGCCGAGCCGTGGCGGACTGTCTCTCCTCCTCCCCTCCTCCAGCTAGCTCGCACCATGGCGCGATCCCTTCCGTGGCTCCGTCTGAAGCTCTCAGGAATCTCAGGGTGTGTATATCACCTACGCTTTTCTTTGCTTTATTATTCCTTATTATGAAATGGGATTATCTCTCGTCTATGTGTTTCCTTTTTTGCGTTTTATTTGAGGTAAATTTTATCATGTTCTATGATATGTAAAGAGAGGAATTGAGTATCTAGGGATTTTAAAGCTGGAAATGTTCTATCCTCTTGTTCTTGTCACCATATTTTACTTTTGTGAAGACCTTGTGCTATATGCCACACACATTACTCCTCCTCTTTTTCCAGTAGCCATTGCATTTGTGGCCTAATGTAGATGAAGATTTGGGTAGAGAGATATATGATGGAGAACCCTGTTTCCATTTTCTATTTACTTGGCTTGATGAGACCCTTGGTAGTTGATTGGAAATATTTGATATCTGAATTTAAGGAATTGCATGACCTCACTCAATCATTTGGTGATTACAGGATTATCTATCAGCGTCCGCCACGACTGACCTGGCCTACAACATGCTGTTAGAGCATACTATAGCAGAGAGAGATCGCAGGTAATCAATTGATAATATAAACAAATGTCTTAGATAAAAATATGTGGGGAAGGACTCCTAGAAGTAAGCGAGCAGGGTCGGAAAAATCTATGCATAGATATATTATCAACACAGATTGACTTCTAAAGTACTTGAGGAATTATTGCTATGTGGACCTATTGTCTGATTTAGCTAGGATTCAGATTGCTGCAATCTAAATATTTCTCAAGTATCATGGCTTTAACTATTTGTCGTTGTTAATGTTCTGCAGCCCAGCCGTGGTTACGAGGTGTGTGGCACTACTGAAACGGTATCTATTAAGGTAAAGTTTTCCAGTCTAAGGATGTAACTTGATTACTTTCATTTGCTTCTTATAACTAGCATCTCTTTACTTATCAATGTCCCTAAGCTCATCCGTCTCCCTATAACCATAATTTGTGCTCTGTTTATGGGGATTGCTATATTTGGTTAATTTTATAGATCAGTTGTATATGAAGGGATCATAATTGTTGTTCAAACCTAGAGATTGCGTGTGCAATTTTTTTGTTATATTATGAGGTTTGCCTGTAATACATATACACTTCCATTCCATGGATTATATTTTTACATAATAATGAGCCCTAGGTGTTCCTATACTACAGATATAAGCCTGTTGAGGAGACACTACTGCAGGTTGATAAATTTTGCGTGAACCTGATTACTGAATGCGATGCTAGTTTGAAGCAAAAATCATTGCCTGTTTTATCAGCACCAGCGGGTGCTTCTCCTTTACCAGTGTCCAGTTTTGCTTCTGCAGCTCTGGTGAAGTCATTGCATTATGTGCGCTCCCTTGTGGCTTTACATATCCCAAGGCGATCCTTTCAACCTGCAGCATTTGCGGGAGCTACTCTTGCGTCAAGACAATTATTGCCATCTTTATCCTCTTTGTTGAGCAAATCATTCAATTCCCAATTAAGCCCTGCAAATGCCGCAGAATCTCCACAGAAAAAAGATGCGGCAAATCTTTCTGTTTCAAACTTGTCAAATATACAAGAAATTAATGCTATGGAAGACATTGAATACATATCGTCAGACTTACTTAATTGGCGTTGGGTTGAGGAGCTCCAGTTATCATCAGCTTCTAGTGAAAGGTACACCGTACATGATTTCTGTTCTTACAAATGCTCAAAACGTATCTCTGTTTGTTTTCTTGAGTATACACTCTTGTATCTTCGTTGACAAACACTCATCAGTTAATATCTTACGCAATTCCTTCATCTGCATGGTCAGTGAACACCCTGTTAATCTCCAAGACATGAACAGTTGTAATCTTCTGGAAGTTGGTGCTGCTGGCCTGCTTGTAGGAGATATGGAAGCTAAAATGAAGGGTCAGCACTGGAAATATTTTGGTACCACAGAGATGCCTTACTTAGAACAACTGCTGCAGCCAGCTTCAGTCACGATGATAACAAACTCAGTCTCAGCTCGCTCCCACTTGAGAGCAATAACAGCTTCCAAACGCACTAGAGCTGGCCCTCAGCAGATCTGGTATGTATTTTATTGTGATGTTTCTGATGGCTTAGGACTACACTTACCTTTTATGCTTTGCAAGCTTTTACATGGCTCTCTTTCTAGCTGCCTAGAAACTGTACTTCTAGGTTTCATTAAGTGGTTATAATTCTTTCCTCCAGACCAGACGCCATTTGTTAATTGTGATAGAGCAGTAGTAGCAAAAAATACGGATTGCATATTATTAATTAATGGTATTTTCTGGAATGGCACATTTTCTGGGTGAGTTGATGAATACAGTATCTTGCTCTTTTATATTTTGGAAACTAGCATTCTATTGATAACATAAGTCTTCCATTTGATGACAAAATCACTTATCGTCTCTTCTGTATTGTTAGAGACTGTTCTACCATTCAAAGAATGGCATTTCCGGATTGTTTCAAAAAGGATCACATAAATGGTGCTATTTAGAAAAGATATAGAGACTGCATTTTGGTATGATTGTTCCTAGAGAGGATGATGTTATGGGAAAATTCTTATAGCAAGGCATAAAACTGTTTTGAAATTTTATGTGAGTTCTTAGATTGAGGGTTTGCATGATTTGCAGGGATGATTCCACTGTAAACACATTTCGTCCACGAGCCAGACCACTCTTTCAGTATCGTCATTACAGGTAGAAACTGGGATGTCTTTTTGATATCTGGGTATTTTTTTCTAAATTTACTTAATGGTACTCATTTATATTTTAATGCGCCTTCCTTGATAGCATGAATGTTATTAAAGTTTTGCTTAATGGTACGTAATACAGTTTCCCTTTTGAACATTTACCGTAGTGCTTGATGATAACCTCTCTAAGTATCACATCGGTAGACGTACTGACAAAGAGTTGCAGTTGAATAAACTCTCTATGATCCTTATATCTTATTTCACTGTGACTTAGAGTGGTTTCAGAGCGGCTCTTCCACTACTGTGTATGCACATGGTTGATCACCTCGTTTTCGTTAATAACTTTATCTGTTGCAAATGAATAAGAATTCTCTGCATAGGAGCATCTTTCTGATGCAAATCATGATTTTGCAGTGAACAACAACCACTGCGTCTAAACACTGCCGAGGTAGGTGAGGTGATCGCTGCTGTTTGTTCTGAGGCATCATCCACCCCTTCAAATCAAATGACTGTATCACCCCAATTAACGAGCAAGACTGGGAAGCCGTCGATGGATGTGGCTGTGAGCGTCCTAATAAAGCTTGTTATCGACATGTAAGCTCTTTGTTTTTAATAAAATGTTTTCTTATGCAGCATGTTAATCTGCTGATTACCTAACCATGTTGTCTTATTAAGATTTGTAATCATCCTTTCATGCCTTTTATTACTGTTGACAAGCTTATGATAAAACCTGCTTTTTAAGGTATGTCTTGGACGCTAGAATTGCTGCTCCTCTTACTCTGTCCATGCTCGAGGTGTGACTTTCGACACTTAGATATATTATCATGGTATTTAAACTGCTTACTAACTTTTCTACCCATGCATGCAAATTTATTTCAGGAAATGCTATGCTCCACAAAAGCAGCTTGTAGGATTCGTGTATTTGATTTAATTCTAAATTTAGGTGTTCACGCACAATTGCTAGAGCCAATGGTAAGTGATAATGCTACAACCATTGAGGAAGAATACGTCCAAGAAACATATATGGACAATGAAAATAGGCTTCTGCTGCAAGGGACAAGAACGAAAGACTTGCCTAAGATGTCAAGCACTTCTTCAGCTATTGAGAACTTTGAGTCTTGGATATTGAAAATCTTATTTGAAATCCTTCTTCTCCTAGTTCAGGTGTCTTACTCTCTACTTTCTTCTTTGCTTGACGTCGAAGCTAAACTTGTTTGGAATTTTATACCTTCGAATTTTTTTTGTAGGTTGAGGAAAAGGAAGAATCCGTTTGGGCCTCTGCTCTAAGCTGCTTGCTCTATTTTATCTGTGATAGAGGCAAGATACGGAGAAACCAGCTAAATGGTCTTGACATAAGGGTATGTTAGTCGTATGAGGCTGTATATTATCTTTGCCTTCTGCTATGTGGACTATTGCTTCTTTCATTCCCCTCCTAATCTCATTTGGATCTGTCCTTTGTCTTTGTATTTTTGACCTTGGTAACTATGATTTCTGTTTCCTGCTGCAAGCTACCTTTGAGTCGGTTCTCATGTTGTACTTGCTGATGAGCCAGTCACTTTCCTTGAATCAGGTTATCAAAGCTCTTCTGGGAACTAGCAAAAGGAATTCTTGGTCAGAAGTTGTTCATTCCAAGCTTATTTGTATCATGACGAATATGTTTTATCGATATCCAGAAGCAGATGGATCTACCAAAGCAACTACAAGTGCCTCAAATTTTCTTATAGACCAGGTCGATCTGATTGGTGGTGTGGAGTTCATTTTCTTTGAGGTACTGCCAAAATGTAATTTGTTAGACTGAATGATATTTCTCAAAAAATATCCAAATAGACTCTTTGAGCCCCAATAATTTTCTAGTAGATTAAGGGATTCATCTTATTGATACAGTACTCGTTGGCAACCACTAGAGAGGAAAGAAGAAATCTCTACTCGGTTTTATTTGACTATGTCCTGCATCAAATTAATGAAGCATGCTCAGCTGCTGGTCTTTCTGAGTACACTGATGATGAGATTCAACCTTTGGCTGTTCGGCTTGCTCTTGCTGATGCACCTGAAGCTTTCTACATTTCTGTTAAGCTTGGTGTTGAAGGCATAGGGGAAATCCTGCGAAGATCAATTGCTGCAGCATTGTCTGGGTTCAGCAACAGCGAGCGTCTAAATCAGGTAGGTTTGTCTTCTAAGAATCTGACAAAGAGTCTTCGATTAAATTGTTTGCCAGTCAAAGCTTTTTTCTTACTCTTTTTGTTTTCCTTCTTGCAGCTTTTGGCAAATATAACAGAAAAATTTGACACGATAATAGGTTCATTTACTCACTTAGACAAAGAGTTCCTGCATCTCAAACAGATAACCAAATCTTCCAAGTTCATGGAAAGCATTCAAGAATTAAGAAATGATATAAGCATGTCAGTGAATCTTGCTTGGGCTACTTTGCACTCTCTTCTTCATTCAGAAAGGACCACATACCGTCAAAATGGATATATCTGGTTGGGGGATCTTCTGATTGCAGAAATTAGTGAAGAGAATGGTGGAAGTATATGGTTGAGCATAAAAGATCTGCAACAAAAGATTGCCCATTGTGGTACCTCCGACTCTCTGGTTACTTCTGATGTACCTGTTTCCATACATCTTCTATGTGGACTCTTGAAGTCAAAGAACAGTGTTATCCGATGGGGTTTCCTGTTCATTCTGGAGAGGCTTCTTATGCGCTCCAAGTTCTTATTAGATGAGAATGAGACACAACGATCAATTGGTGCAAATGCTAGTCAGGATCATAAAGACAGACGACTAGAAAAGGCAAATGCTGTTATAGACATAATGAGCAGTGCTTTGTCTTTGATGGCACAAATAAATGAAACTGACCGGATTAATATCTTAAAGGTACATTTTCTTTAAATTATTTTGGTTGGTCTAAAGCTTGCTGATATTTATAGTACATATATGTTCTATATTTCCAGTAACTCTTATTGGAAATTTTCACCCCAGATGAAGTTTAATTTCACTTGTGTCTTATCTCTGTTGTTTCCATGCAGATGTGTGACATTCTTTTCTCGCAATTGTGCTTAAAAGTTTTGTCTACTGACGAGGATGCTGTCCCCAATTCTGCTGATAGAAACAGCAAATTTGAAACTTCTCATCGTAACAGCTATAAAGAAAGTATGGATGAAGGTGACACCAGACCTCGGTACAACAATGCCTCTGTTTCAACTTGCGAGACGGCGTCAATGGCAGCAATGCTTCTTCGTGGACAAGCCATCGTTCCTATGCAGCTGGTTGCGCGTGTGCCAGCGGCTTTGTTTTACTGGCCATTGATTCAACTAGCAGGTGCAGCAACTGACAACATTGCACTTGGTGTCGCCGTTGGAAGTAAAGGAAGAGGAAATATTCCAGGGGCAACCTCTGATATTCGAGCCACCCTGCTATTACTTCTGATTGGTAAATGCACCGCAGATACAATTGCTTTTCAAGAAGTTGGCGGAGAGGAATTCTTTAGGTGATTCATTGACTCTTCCACATTTCCAAACCCAAATGATTTATCTGTGCAACATGTTTCATGGCATTTACAAACTTATGTTCATCTATTCAGGGAACTCCTGGATGATACTGACTCAAGGGTGGCTTACTACTCTTCAGCATTTCTTCTGAAGGCAAGAAGATTTCTCGAATTCACTATTTTGATTTTGAACGACATACATCAGAATAGATATAAGAAGTTTCCAAATCTTTTTTGGCTCACCGTTTAAGTTTGGATTATTTCAGAGGATGATGACGGAGGAACCAGAGAAATACCAAAACATGCTTCAGAAGCTTGTCTTTAAGGCACAGCAGGTAACGTTATTGTAACAATTCAGTGCCATATATAAAAATAATAATCCTCCAGTTTTTTCCTTTGTTTTGTGCCATATATAAAAATAATCCGCACTGATAGTAAGTATTCTTGTTTTGTGCAGAGCAATAATGAGAAACTGCTGGAGAATCCATACCTGCAGATGTGTGGTATACTTCAGCTATCAAACGAGCTATGAACTCGCAGCTCTCATAAATCTCCAGCTTCTGTAAGTTCCTTTGGTTTCAGAAAATCTTAGAGAGTTAGTTTAGCACCACCCTAATTACCCGCTTGCCGTGAAAAAGAAGAAGAGAATGTAGTGAAAGTAAAGTAAAAGACAGTTTCATAGCTGAAAGTAGCAGGGAAGAATCTGCAAGTGAATTCAGATAGGGTTCCGTGTGTGACAGTGGTGAGTTTATCAGACATCCCTTTGGCTACCTTGCCTTTCTTGACCAGCAGTGTCTGGTATCTAAGCATTAATGAGTTTTAGTTGAGATCTGAAGGTTCTGAAGGAAGGTGTTGATAGTAAAGAGTTGGCCGAAGGGATCAACAGAAATGTGTATAACTCATTCCGCCTTCTCCTTTTTCTGCGGGAATGGCGCGACTTTAAGGAACTTACAGAAACACCGAGCTTCTGATAATTGCCGGCATGTCATTTTTTTGGCCTAACAAACTGAAGCTTTTTTATCTTATGCTCTGTGTGTAAAAACAAATCATGAACAGAGGCTGCAGCTCCAGAAATTTTATTTTTCTTGAAGCTCTGCTTTTGTACAGTCAGGAACAAAACCAATTGGGGGATTGTGTTGTGTAGAGAACTAGAGATAGAGGCTTTGGCCTTTGGCCTTTGGGTGTCGAATAGCCTTTCAAATGCTTATGTTAAATGTGTGAATCTAACCGGTGCTTTTGTAATCTAAAAAATCTAATTTGTTCTCCTTTTTGGCTGCCTGATCTCATAAGACGACAAGGTGTTTGAATTTTGAAACTGTGAGCCTGTGACGAGAGTTGACCGGGACCGGAACCGGAACCGGAACCAAACCAATTTGATCCTTCTACCAAATAAACCACGGTTGTGAAAAAGAATAAAACTATTGGGCCAGGCTTGTTTCGTGAGAAGTAAATAAAAAACCCTCAGAGACATGGAAACCCTGAGTGAGTGAGATCCAATACTTGTTCTGGTCTGTAAATCGCTTCTGGTCCCTGGAGATCTGATCCTTTCCCACCGATCCCGTCCTGATAAAACGGTAATTCTCGCTTAAATCTTAAAATTGAACGCATCCTTTCTTAAGAGATCTGATCCACTAAGTATGTTTGATCTGCTAGTATCAGTCTGAGCTGTGTGTTTCTCGCGACAGAGGTTTTTTTGGTTTTATTTTTCTGGTGGCCATCTTCGTGATGGTCCTTTGAATCCGTCCTTATCGACGAGAACTGCCAAATTCTCTTGTCGGATTGTGTCACGTTTTATAGGTTTTACATGCTTCCAGTCTCAACTTCTTTTCCAATGTGATCCCATAGCGGAGTGGATATCGCGTTAGACTCCGAATCTAAAGGTCGTGGGTTCGATTCCCACTGGGATCATCTTTTTTTATTAGGGAGCTGTATCTTGTTGTTTGCCATTGTTATTTACAATGAAACTATAGCTTATTCTCTTTGCAATTTTACTCTACAAGTCTTTCTGTGAACTTTGTATTTGGTGTAATTGAAATGTTTTAGAAGAATCAATCTGGCTGTGTCATTATATGATACCCCTTATCATTGGATCCTTTATGCGAGCATTTTAATTAACTGATTAGATACAACTACAAGAACACTGATTCCATTTAGGAGATGTTTTTTGTTTGTTGATGTGATAAGAATTGTTGCTCAAGTATTGTTTGTGTTGGTGCAGATGATTGATGATCAAGACTTGGGGTTTATTGTCAATTTCCTTGGCATCTTCATCTTCGCATTGGTCATTGCGTATCATTACGTAACTGCTGATCCAAAATTCGAAGCGACTTGAGTTTATATACCTGTTTAGATGATGTAAGGCTGTTAGTTTATATCTGTTTCAAACTGAGAAGAGTTAATAACAAGACTTTGTTGAGATAAAAATGTTGTCAAGATGTTCCTAATCCATTTCACATATTTGTTTCGACTTTTACCCTCACTATGCTGATGATTCAAAGTTTATATCTGATTCAATTTTTCGAAGGTTTGTTGTTTATAAGGAGTTGTTTAGGTTGTCTTACATTCGTGTATTATGATAAGCTCTTAGCACAAACGACCAACCTAAACTTCATAGTTCTGATTCCCAAAAACTCGTTATTACTGATTACGATTAAACATTTAAATCTAACCGAACAAGCTTTTGAATAAAAATGTAGTTATATATATCACGTTCCAACAACCATAGATCGTTAGATGTACGATCCAGAAATTTTAATGAGCAAATGCTATCTAATGGATTTTCAAAAAATGTACTTGCAATTTTTATTGGTAGGAGTAGGACTAATCGTAGGACCAAATCTTTCCAAGTCTTAGTTATTTTTACTAAAATTACCGGCTCGTATTTACCCGATTGTTAGAGTAAAAAACTTGACAATAGCCAGTCAATATGTTGTCTAATAAGTGAAAAAAGAAAAATGTTAATTGGGTGACCTGATGACGTGTATACAAACGGGAGTTACTTTTTGAGTTTTGACATATTTAAAAAGAGAGACCTCTGGAAGGAGCTAGAATCGAAGACAAATCAAAGGAAATGGCGGAAAAATAAGATCCAACGGCTGAAATTACATCTTCTGAACATTCTCGAACCTCTTTACCGACCGATCGTCCATTGATATTTAAACACCTCTCCCTTCTCCTTCCTCACAATACAAACGAACTCTCTCAATTCTCAAAGCAAACACAAAGCTCACAATCTATATATTTTTTTTCTTTCCGGCGAAGAATTTTTGATATCTAATGGCGGGTAAAGGTGAAGGTCCAGCAATCGGTATCGATCTCGGTACTACCTACTCTTGCGTCGGTGTTTGGCAACATGACCGCGTCGAAATCATCGCTAACGATCAAGGTAACCGTACGACTCCTTCCTACGTTGCCTTCACTGATAGCGAGCGTCTGATCGGAGACGCCGCCAAGAATCAAGTCGCTATGAATCCTGTCAACACCGTTTTCGGTAAGATTTCACTGCTTTTCAGCTAAAATTTCTAAACGCTCCTTTAGTTTTCGAGTATAGATAAATCTTCCTGCTGCATGTGTTATCTCTTTAGATCTGACAAGTTTGTGTAGAAGATGATCTGTGTTTCATGACAATGAAATCTAGAGAGTTATTTTTGTGATTTTTGCTGTAAATCTTGAGGAATTATATTAACTTTGTTGTGGTTTTGCAGATGCTAAGCGTCTTATTGGTAGAAGATTCAGTGATCCCTCTGTTCAAGCGGATATGAGGCACTGGCCTTTCAAGGTTGTCTCCGGTCCAGCTGAGAAGCCAATGATCGTGGTTAACTACAAAGGAGAGGAAAAACAGTTCTCTGCTGAGGAAATCTCGTCGATGGTTCTAATAAAGATGCGGGAGATTGCAGAAGCTTACCTCGGCACTCCGATTAAGAACGCTGTGGTTACGGTGCCTGCTTATTTCAATGATTCTCAGCGTCAGGCGACAAAGGACGCTGGAGTTATCTCTGGTCTCAATGTGATGCGTATTATCAATGAGCCAACGGCTGCTGCCATTGCATATGGTCTTGACAAAAAGGCGTCGAGTGTTGGGGAGAAGAATGTTTTAATCTTTGATTTGGGCGGTGGTACTTTTGATGTTTCCTTGCTTACGATTGAGGAAGGTATCTTTGAAGTGAAGGCCACGGCTGGTGACACGCATCTCGGTGGTGAGGACTTTGACAACAGGATGGTTAATCATTTTGTTCAGGAGTTCAAGAGGAAGCACAAGAAGGATATTACTGGCAACCCAAGAGCTCTGAGGAGGCTTAGGACAGCTTGTGAACGGGCTAAGAGGACTCTTTCTTCGACTGCTCAGACGACTATTGAAATTGACTCTCTCTACGAGGGTATTGACTTCTACACAACGATCACTCGTGCTAGATTCGAAGAGCTTAACATGGATCTCTTCAGGAAGTGTATGGAGCCAGTGGAGAAGTGTTTGAGAGATGCTAAGATGGACAAGAGCAATGTCCACGATGTTGTCCTTGTTGGTGGCTCCACTAGAATCCCCAAGGTGCAGCAGCTTTTGCAAGACTTCTTCAATGGCAAAGAGCTTTGCAAAAGCATTAATCCAGACGAGGCTGTTGCTTATGGAGCAGCTGTTCAAGCTGCAATCTTGAGCGGTGAAGGGAACGAGAAGGTCCAAGACTTGTTGCTCCTTGATGTCACTCCTCTTTCCTTGGGTTTGGAAACCGCCGGTGGTGTTATGACCGTCCTGATTCCGAGAAACACCACAATTCCGACCAAGAAAGAGCAGATATTCTCTACCTACTCAGACAACCAACCCGGTGTATTGATCCAGGTCTACGAAGGAGAGAGAGCACGAACTAAGGACAACAACCTTTTGGGAAAGTTCGAGCTTAGCGGTATACCGCCTGCACCGCGTGGTGTTCCGCAGATTACAGTCTGTTTCGACATCGACGCCAATGGTATCCTGAACGTTTCGGCTGAGGACAAGACTACAGGGCAGAAGAACAAGATCACGATCACTAACGACAAGGGAAGGTTATCGAAAGAAGAGATTGAGAAGATGGTACAAGAAGCAGAGAAATACAAGGCCGAGGATGAAGAACACAAGAAGAAGGTGGATGCAAAGAACGCTTTGGAGAACTATGCATACAACATGAGGAACACGATCAAGGACGAGAAGATTGCATCGAAGCTAGATGCAGCTGACAAGAAGAAGATTGAGGATGCGATCGACCAAGCTATCGAATGGTTGGATGGGAATCAGCTGGCGGAGGCAGATGAGTTTGAGGATAAGATGAAGGAGCTCGAGTCTCTCTGCAACCCAATCATTGCGAGAATGTACCAAGGAGCTGGGGCTGATATGGGTGGAGCCGGAGGAATGGACGATGACGTTCCTGCTGGTGGTAGCGGCGGTGCTGGCCCCAAGATTGAAGAAGTTGATTAAGCTTTTTAGTTTCTCTTGTTACTCAGTTTGCTTTAATTTCCCTGTTGTTAATCTTTCTATGTTTCTCTGAACCTGCTTTGTGATCAATTAGCTGTTTTAAGATTTTCGCCCTTTTTTTTTTGTTTTCCAACTTAAACTCGTTCCGACCAGTGAAAAATCTAAATTGACAACATATATAAAGACACTGTCGACAATAATCTTCAAAGAGACTTGAGTAAACGAAAAACTGACCTTTAAAGAGCTCAAATAAATCTCCTCGTGAAGTTTATGGTCTAAGGTGTAGAATTCAATTACTTTAACAACTGTTATATTTTAGTCCAAAATCTCCTAACTGAATTTTTTTTTCTTAGAGCTCGTTTTAAGTATCTAAAATTATTTAAACTGAAAAATAAAGTGGTAAGAATCGATAATTATCTGATTGGTGGTTTGAAATGCTAATTTATTTACAATAATCTAACAGAACGTTGTCCCGTCATATTGCTCGACAAAAAATTAGCATACGAAGAAAGAATAAATAGGAACGAAGAGGTTAAACAACGCAATTTGCAATGGGAGAAATATGATTAAATATGAATAATCCAATGATACATTAACTAATAAATCCTTTAAGAAGTTATACACTACAATCTCACTCTAGCACGAACGGACGGAGACAGACGCGAACCTCATGCTCCTCTGGTCCCACTCGGTGTTTGGGCACTAAAACCTCTAGTGTTGTTCCGGTTTCGTCCCGATAAGCTTCAAGAATGGCGTCGTCTGGAATCCGGTTTGGCAGGGAGACTTCGCGGATAAATTCCCCTGGTGGGCAATGCTCTGGTGTCGGATCTGTTAGCTTAAATGTCCTATCATGTCTCTTGATGAATGGTTCACATGCTGTACTTACACATGATATCTTCACTATTCCATGTGTTGGTGTATTCTTCCATGTCACTTTCACCCTTTCCGGGTCAACTAATGGCAGGCTCACAACTATCATGAACCCTTTGTCGTCTTCATATATCGTTTTTGCGGCTGTGACTGGCCCGTACACATTCTTCATCACCCCACTGAACTCACTTGACCATGGCAGCTCCGTTGCATGAATTTTCATGTCCAGGGATTTCTCACTTGAGCTCGAGTCATCGCAGTTTCCTAGAGCAAGACAATCCCTTTTGCGTTTATTGCTACTAGCGGGTTGAACTTCCACTGTATCAATTGCATGGTCTGGTGAATGCGTAGATAGGTTTAGACAGGTACCGTTCAGCTTTTTTAGGTGGGTGTGCCCGTTAGCTTTAGCCAGAGGAAGAGGTCGCTCAGCCTCAAATTCCGCGTTTGGGAGATTCCTCCATGAACCGTAGTCACTTGCTTCAGCTGGAATAGAAAAGTTTGCATCTCGACCAGTGAGTTCTGTCCACTTCTTCTTCTCATCCTCGCTGAGTACAGAAAGGTTGGGTGACTGAACAACTTCGATTCCATGGAGGCATTGTGGGTTAGAAAGACCACGGTAATGTTTCCTCTGCATCCTATGAGAGCGAACAAAACCTTTGTCCACACTAAAAGGAAAAGGACGCTCACCCTCACGTGAGTGTCCGTTCATGTAACTCCGCAGCTGCATCTTGCCAAGAGCATTTTCAGGCTTTTCCTTGAACACCCACATGTACATATTCTCCATGTCATGCTGAACCAAGAAGGAGTCGAGCTGCAAGTCAGATTTCTCATACCCAGACAAGCCATTGCTGTCCCTTATTAACTTACTTTTGGCCTTCTCATCCAAAACAGGTTTGAAGTAGAAACTGAAGAAAAGCCAAGCACCCCATGCACTATCAACACGCTTATTGTACTTCTTAGCAACCTTAGGCACATGAACAATAGCCTCAGGCTCATATAGCTGAGGCCCGAGTCCAACATCTACGATGTCATAGTGTTCGTTCCACAACAGCAGAGATGGGCTAGCTTCAGATGAGAGTGGGAGATTGATATCAGGTGGTCCCGAAAGAATGAGAGACCGGTTAGTCTCCCTCTCTGATTCTTCGTGAGTAAAAGCACCTGAATCCATAGACAGAAGTGTGGACGGGTGATAGTTCTCCATAGAAAGGGTTGTGATGGGAGTCTCACCCATATATCTTCTTCACAACTTTTATCCCACAAGGCTAAAAGTGACCCCCCAACCAGATGCAGTGGTCAAAGCGAAACCCTTTAGGTGGCAAGAGATTAGAACATCAGTCAACAAACCCATAGATGCTAGTCAATGATATCTTCATCTTACACGATCTCACGATTCCCACCTCAACGTTTTCACGGGATTTTACTATGGGCTCCAAAACGCTAGCCTAAGAGGCACTAGTATACATGGAGAGAGACAATCCCACCTGAATATCAATCAAGAGATCAAAGAATAGGATTAAGATCAACCTTAATTTCAACAAGCCCTTATCTAAAACCCTACAAAAATACAGTGAAACAAACGCGAGTCCATCCGATTTCAGAAACGAGAAACACACGAAACAGATCAGAGAAATACGAAGGAAAAAAACAGACAAGCTAGGGATCTGGAACAAGCTCATCAGTAATCGTATCCACAAATCCGATAGCAACGATTCCGATATATATTCCAGAGATACGATAAGATCAAACAGTGATTTTTTCTCGTTTAATTGCAAAATCAAGAGGGATTAAATTCAGATACAAATCAACACGATCATCGAAGAATCTAAAGGAGACAGGAACGAGAAATCTAACCGAGGAACAAATCCGATGGAGAAGGTAGAAGAAGAGTCCGTATCGGCGGAGAAGGAATAGAGGCGCTCCTGTCAAAATGATCCCAAGAGAGAAGCTAGAGCGAAAGACTCGCAATTTAAGACACACGAAGCCGTTTATTAACGTCGTTATTTTTGACGGGGCTGCGAGGATTTGCCGTTTCCGCAAGTCAAATATGCGGTCCACTCACGGGGCTGCTCAATGATTTCCTAGAGTTAGTAACAAAGTTAATGTCTTACTCACCATTGAGTAAAAGATTAATGACTATTACTTGGATAATTGTTACTATAGGTGATAGAAGTTTTATATATAGATATATATATATTACATAAAAACAAGAAAATCTTATATATATACACAGTTGTAATACACTCATCATACTAAATTTTGATGAATTAGAAAAATTTAGTAAAATATATCAAAATTAAACTTTAATAATAAAGACTAAAGTGCAAAATACTGTTATAATGTTATTCTTCTAATTTGGCACCACACATCTTCAAGGTTCTAACATAAGCGTATTGCAAAAAAAAAAATAGAGAATAAAGTATATGGATCTTTTGAAGTTCTTAAAGCTCCATTCTCCATGTTAAATTTAGTAGACTCCTTTTGGTGCTTTATTCTCTTTTCTTTACTGTTGTTGTCGTCCGTTTGTGCAGTTCAATTGTATGCATACATGCCATGAGGCTTAAGCATGCGATCGCACAAAACTTGGATCAGTCTCCTGTTTTCTGGTTTCTCTTTTAGTTTTCTTATAATTTTGACCCATTTTTATCCATCACCTACAAATCCCAGAGTATCAACAAACCGTACCAAAATGTACCTAAGAGATTTCAAGATGCATGAAGTGCATGTGTATATGTTTTTAAATAGAAAGAAATGCATGTGTATATATATATGTTTATTGACATACGCCTAACATCGTAAATGCGGCCACCAATCTACATATCCAGAAAATTGGTTCTACAAATCAAAAGTGAAACGAGGATACAAAAACAAGATATATTCTTTAACAACAAAAGAAAAGATATATAGAAAAGAAAAAAAAGAAGCGTAGCCAGCGATAACCATGAATGCAAAGAAAGCTTGATTAGAGAATGATAAGAAGTTCACCATCTCATTTCCTTCTGCTTTCCCAATAGAATGGCCCAAACTGACCCATGTACCAATTGTCATGCGGCCCATAATCAAGAAGGTTGCAAGGGTCCAAGACCAGCCATATAGACACACTCACTAGGCCAAGACGACATAAACAAATAGTGAAGTCGATTCAGCATTTGGCCATATTTATGCTAGATTCATCACATTAGCCAAACTTATTTCAGTATTTCTATTAATCCACGAAGACAATAAAACCATAACATTGGCGCATCCGACAAACGAACATGATCGATCATTCACAAAATACACACAATTATTTAACCTTAAAACAATACATTAATTTCGACCCCATTAGCACATGCTTCAACATGTCTAACACATATAAGGCACATAAACAATCATCCTCAGGAATCCATGTAAATCACTCAAGTGAAGTCCTGTGACGTTATTACCAAAGCAACCAACTTCTTTCTCCCAGAGTCACAGGCTTTAGCTAAGCACGTGGAAGAGAGAGACAACTGTTTGTCGTACTCCTTAATTTCCATTTTATAAGGTGTTTTAGTTTATTTTGATTGTTCTATTTTATTAGATGTTTTGTAAGTTTTTATGCAAAACTTAAATTTTGATTGATTGAATGAATTTAAAGTAAAATATTAAATAATACTTTTGTAAAGAAAAATATTTTTTTTAATATTTGTGTTTTTAAGTCAAATCTTCTTCTAAAATGAAACGGAACGAGTATTAATAAATAAATAAAAAAGACCCCACTCCAATCACAAGAACTATTGTATTGTTTTTATCCGATCCCTAAAAATAAGATTCTTCTGACAAACCTATCTTCTTTAAGGGGTCCGAGATAAAGAGATTTACAATTTACAAGGGTGACCACCGTCGACAACCGGTTAACCGGTTTTCCTCAACTGCCTCATCCCAACCCATTGTTCATTGTGTGGTCAATATATCCTTTTTTTTTTTTTTTATGAGAATATAAAAAAGGGTCTTCTGTTTCAATGGGGCTTTTCACGTCTTCTTCTTTCTTTCTTTTTTAAGGACAAGGACGGATTCTTACCGAAA
>VBRH01000172.1:44617-56404 GCA_014578085.1 Cardamine resedifolia | reverse complement strand
TTTTTTTTTTTTTTTGGAGTCGAAAGAAATTAAAAGCAAATTTGGTGAAGCGTTACAAAAGGGAAAGTAATGTAGGAAGGAACTGATGTGATTAATAAATAACAGTCGTGCCTGCAATCAAGTCTTGTGTTGTTGATTCACCTATTGCCTTGGATTTTTTTAAGGATTAGAAGAAAGTCGTCATGACGTGAAAGCCATGAACACAAAAGAGTTTGATTCCGGTTGGAGAAGAAAATTAAAATTTTAATAAAAATAAATAGCCTTACCTTATTCTTTAAGAATACAGCAGCTTTTACCATGTTTAGTTTGACTAAAATATAAAATTTAGTGGTGGTGTGATTCGATTTGTTTCTGTTTTCCGATTTTAGTTCTTCATAAACAAGTGCCATCAACTAAATATAATTAATTCGGTTTAGCTTTCAGTTCGGTTAAATTAAAATACCGAGTCTAACCGAAACATAAAGGCGGTGCAGATACACTTGTCCAATTTTAATTTCCCGCCACAGTGAAATCTGATTTCCCGCCAACTTAGAAAGAGGATTCCATGCCGCAATCGAAACTCTCTTCTCTTATCATCTCTGCTTTTTTCTTCCTTCCTTCTCTTCGAGCACACTGATCACAGATTTTTAAAAATCTTCGGTAACTTCACTTACTTGACATTCGTAAAAGATCGGATTGAATCGATCTGATCTTCCAGGAACACACAAAACCTAATCAGGTAAACTCGAGATCATATCTCAAAAGCTTTTCCTCTGAATTTGCGCGAAACTTGATTGTTGGATCACTATATATTTTTTGAATTAACATTCTTTTTGTTGCTGATTCTTGATGCTGCTGAAACTGGAAGTCGATATGTGTTAGAAAACGCTGAGGAATTTTCTGTAGACAAGGTGTTTGATAAAATGTCTACAAAGGATCATTTTATACCCTTTGTTTTTGGGATACTGAGACGAGCTAGATTAATACTCCCTCCGATAATTTTGAACTTTCTCAGCTTTTTCTTATCATGTTCTCTAGATTTTAGATTGTTTTGTATGTTGTCTCTGTTTTGATCAGGATTTTCTTCTCTGCATTTCCTGTGTATAATCTTGTATTCGTTAGTCTTTCTTCACTCTTCTGATGCAGTCGTTTGTTGTTTTCCATTAAGGTCAATAAACTGAGATTTCTTGAGATACATCCATGGCTGGCCAGACGGATCCTCATATCTCACTATTTTCTCCACAAGAGGTCCTTCTTTCTCCTCTTTACTTGTATTCGTTTCTTTGTGTACTGTCTCCAATGATATAACTGTTTGGCTTTTCATACCAGGTTGAGTTTATGGCAGAGGACGAACTGGTGAAGATTGTTCCCAATATGAACATGGACCCACTCAATTTCATCAGTGTAAAAATCTCTCTTGTTATCTACAATCCTGAAATCACTGCCATTGAAACCTTTTTGTTAAACGTGTGATTAATATGTGAACCAATGACAGGGGGATTTTGGGCGGTTCGTTCCTCAAATTCCAACAGAGGTGCCTCTATGGCTTGCAGTGGCACTGAAGAGGAGAGGAAAATGCACCTTCCGGCCTCCGGAGTGGATGTCTGTTGGTAAGACAAAATACACATTTACCGGATAAATTTCCAATGTTTAGGAAAATTATATGCTCGAGTGTGAAATGTTTCTTGTTGCTTCTTTTTTTGTGAACTAGACAATTTGACTCAGATCTTGGAAGCAGAACGGGAATCTCAGTCGACATTTCAGGCCTTACCATTTAGTTACGTGGAAATTGCTAGACTACTTTTTGACCAGTAGGTTCTTAGACTCTTCTGGTTTCTTTGCTCCCCATTGCACTTGTAGAACCAAGGCTGCTGATGCTTATTTGAAAATCTCACTTTTTGCAGTGCACGAGACGATATTCCAGACATGTATATGGTAGTTTCATACATCTGCTCAACTTTATCTCCCATTCTAACCATGTATTTTTTTAATCCTTCAAGCTTCTAGAGCCGCTGATGAACTTTTGTATAGGTGAGATCCCTAGTCGAGGACATCAGAGATGTGCGGCTTCACAAACTCGAGACTAACTTGGGATCATTTCAAGGTACATCTGCAGTAAAGGTAATTGTTTTTTCCATTGCTTCTTGACGTTGCCTTTTTCTCATTACCTCTCAAAAAATGTTTTCAATAATAAAAATATCCCTAAACTGAGAATGTAGATCTCTAATGTATCGGCAATGGAAGTGAACCTAGTCCGCCCATTTGTGAGAAGAGCCTTAGAAGCATTTTATAAGCATGACAAACCAGAGGCTGATGTAGACAGAGACACTAGAAGTAGTAGACAACAGCGTGAAGCTAACAATGAACCAAGGGTAAAGCTCTTCACACTGTCCACTCATTTTTTCTTTGAAAAAAAAAACCAAATACAAACCCCAATGAGTGTTTTACAGAGACCTCTGAGGCAACGCTAGGGAGCTTCTATGTCCTTGTCTAAGTGAGAAGAAGTCAGGTATCTTCTGTGACAATATTTATGGAAATTCCCTGAGAAATGAGAAGACCAACAACATCCATCTGTGTCTTAATATATGCTTTGTTTCTCCTGCACTACTACATACTCTTCGGTATTATGTATACTCAAATAGAATTGAATTCTGGTCACTAAATGTTCACCTTAATGAAAATAATGAAATTTATTTTAGATGGAAAATGAGTTTATTCGGATAAAATTGGTCCTAACTTAGTGTGCTTTTAGATGGATTATGGAAAAAAAACAAGATGCACCAATTTCAACAATATTGATCAACACATCTCTGGAAATATGAGATCAAATATTTCATATATGGCATATAGTTACTAGAGATTACAGACCAAAACAGATTTGAAACATAAGAAGTCATATATTACCTACTATATAACAACCCAGTCTGTTTTAAAAGTCTATAACTCTAGTTTAATGAGATAATCTAATTATGAAAAATGATCTAACATTAAATATTGAGCGAATGATGAACGTGAGCCTTCAACAATGGCAGGATATATATCTATAAATGGTTTTGTTATAATGATTTAAAATATGGAGTCAAAGGCTACTATAACGGTAAACAGTAAACACACTGATGATATTAAGACACGCAATCGTAATCATAATATTAAGCATTAATATAAGTTAACATTTCATAATGAATGTAGCCGCCATTTCGTCCTTATCCTTGGCCAGTGGCACTACATCTTTATGTTTCTTCATGCTATACAATATACAACAAACAATCACTGATACGTCCCTCTCTACGTTGATCTCATTCTTCTCTACTATACCCCACCAATTCCGATGTCCATCGCCGTCAATAATCTCTCCACCGCTTCATCCTCGTCATATCCGACGATTCCGGTTAAGGTCATTCCTCTCAAGCATCCTGATCCTACGTCTTCTGATCCTCGCCGTCCCTCCATTCCTTTCCATGATTTCTTTTACCGATGGACGGTGAAGATCAAACGTATGACGTTCTTCGACTGGATCTGTACGATATTTCCTTGCTTCGTTTGGATTCGGACTTACCGTTGGCATCAATACTTTAAGCTCGATCTTATGGCTGGTATCACCGTCGGTGTTATGCTTGTTCCTCAGGTTATTTTCTGTTTCTTCATTTTCAATTCATTGTCTCTTCTCTAGCTCTTCGTTTTAGAAAGTGAATCACCAGAACTCAAACGAATGAGTTTCTTCTTCTTCTTTGGTTAAGCGAGTGTTGTTTTTGATGGATTCGAGCAGGCTATGTCGTATGCAAAATTAGCTGGGCTTCAACCAATTTACGGTCTATGTGAGTTCATTGTGATACATACCCTTTTTATGGAATTCATCAATGTGATATACTTAAGCTAGCTATTCTATTTTTGCATTTGTTTAGAAATCTTGTTTGCTTGTATCTGTTGGTACAGATTCCTCATTTGTGCCGGTATTTGTCTATGCCGTTTTCGGCTCATCTCGTCAGCTTGCAATTGGACCTGTAGCATTAGTTTCCCTTCTTGTTTCTAATGCCTTGGGTGGAATTGTTGATCCATCTGAAGAGCTATACACTGAGCTTGCCATTTTGTTGGCTCTTCTGGTTGGAATATTTGAGTGCATCATGGGGTTTTTGAGGTGATTATAGTCTTCTCTTCACTGCTACCTTTTTTAGCTTTTCTTGTGTAAGAAAGTCTTGTATTTATTCTAGTGTTAGAACAAGTCGTTCGTTTGTTTTTCCAACCCAGGCTTGGATGGCTTATTCGTTTCATTAGTCACTCAGTCATTTCTGGATTTACAACTGCTTCAGCTATTGTGATTGGGTTATCCCAATTGAAGTACTTCCTGGGGTATAGCGTTTCCCGGAGCAGCAAGATTGTGCCACTATTTGAGAGCATAATAGCTGGAGCTGATCAGGTGAAACTTTGTCTGAGCTGACTTTTAAGTGCTCTACTCTTTTTTCCAAGGTCCTTAAATTGGGATCTATCAGTTTGATTTAGACTGATATTTTGGTCTCTCGTCTTTATTAGTAGAGATATTGGTCTGCAGATACTTTTTGGGGCTGCAATTCTTTTTGGATTAACATACCTATTATGTCTACTTGTATAACTTCATCTGGTTTTCTGTTTTGCAGTTTAAGTGGCCACCTTTCTTGTTGGGATCTACCATTCTGGTGATCCTTTTAGTAATGAAGCATGTGGTATGAGTCTTGTTCTTCTCTGTGTTATCAGGATAGTTTACTCTTTTCCTTACTTTTATTATGCTAAGGCATCGTGTTCCACGGCAGGGAAAAGCAAAGAAGGAACTTCAGTTCATACGAGCAGCAGGACCTCTCACAGGGCTTGCTCTCGGTACGACCATTGCAAAAGTCTTCCAACAATCTTCCATCTCACTGGTCAGATTGCTACGGAATCATATTTTCTTATATTTTTCTTCTCTGACGCTACAGATTTTGTATGTGTTTGAAACTATTGCAACAATTTTAGCATTTCTCAGGTGGGAGATATACCTCAGGGCCTTCCAAAGTTTTCCTTCCCAAAAAGATTTTATCTAGCAAAATTATTGCTTCCAACATCGGCTCTCATTACTGGTGTTGCCATCTTGGTGAGACATCATCGTCATTAACTTGCAGCTGAACCTAATCATGAGAATCTGTAAATGGATGGATATGACTAAGACATGAAGTAATCTGACCTCTTGAGAAGCAGAAGAGCGAGTTTCTTGATAAGGTTCAGCTGCAGTATGCACATGTTTCTGTGTTTTCTGATGTGCTAGTTCGACTTTTTTATCCAGGAATCTGTAGGTATTGCGAAAGCACTAGCCGCTAAAAACGGATACGAGTTGGATTCAAATTCAGAGGTATAAACCCTATATAATAAAGATTTTCAAGTGCTAGCCCAACTCTTGCCATAAAAGGTTGTGGTTCCTTGGTTCTTTTAATCTCATCATCTCATAGTCGTTGAGAGTTCCATCTGTTTCTTCCGTGACTTGACAGTTGTTTGGGCTTGGTGTTGCCAATATATTTGGGTCCTTTTTCTCTGCATATCCAACTACAGGTTTGTTATCTTTGACTCTTGCGATGAGTAAAGCGAGAAGCCAGTGACAATATGTAATTGTGTATTTTCTTTGATAAATTCAAAACAGAAAGTAATTATATAACCTGTAAGTTATAGCTTGAATTTAATGAATCTGCTAATGCCTTAAATGTATCATATAGGATCCTTTTCTAGGTCAGCGGTGAATAGCGAAAGTGAAGCTAAAACTGGCCTATCAGGCCTTATAACAGGAATCATCATTGGATGTTCACTACTGTTCCTGACCCCAGTGTTTAAATATATACCACAGGTAGGTCTGTGTTGAATATTTCTACTTACACAGTCTTGTGCTTCACATAAATTCCTTATAAATTTGAAACTCTGGAGACCTCTGAAACTGAAAGCTAGCTTCAAATTCCTGCCTGTTTCTCAATTCACAGTGTGCTTTAGCAGCGATAGTGATCTCTGCTGTTAGTGGCTTGGTAAGTTCAAATCAACCCACCAGAAAAGAAACCTGCATGTGCACCCTCTAAATATTGAATATTGAGCAATAAGTATTCACATTTACTCTTTCTGGATGTGTACCATATTAGGTGGACTATGAAGGGGCAATTTTTCTGTGGCGTGTGGACAAGAGGGATTTTACTCTTTGGACTATCACTAGCACCACCACTTTGTTCTTTGGAATAGAGATCGGGGTTCTCATTGGTGTGAGTATGTTCAGATTCACTTAGCTTTATTTCTGCAGCCGATCATATTTCTTTGTTATACAAAGGAGTGATGATATTGAATAGGATAGTAGGATAATCTATAGGAATTGTGCAACACTCTCTAAGGACTAACAGATTAGGAATGCTTGAAAATTCAGGTTGGCTTTTCACTTGCATTTGTTATACACGAGTCTGCAAACCCTCATATCGGTAAGATGAGTTTATGTGAAATTGCCTCTCTGTCTAGTTTTTCAAAATATTTTGTTTCTTAGAACGGTATTAAACTCATCCTGTTGATTACATATGCTTTGGTAGCTGTCTTGGGGCGTCTTCCAGGGACCACTGTCTATAGAAACATGAAGCAGTATCCAGAGGCATACACTTACAACGGGATTGTGATTGTTCGAATCGATGCTCCCATATATTTTGCCAACATAAGCTACATCAAGGACAGGTGAAACCGACATATGATTCCTGACTTGCCTTGTGTTGTGATCTACAGAAAGAAATAACACAACCCTGTGTTTCCAAATCGCAGGCTAAGAGAGTATGAAGTAGCTATGGACAAACAAACAAACAAGGGAGCAGGTGTGGAGAGGATCTACTTTGTTATACTGGAAATGTCTCGTAAGTCTTAACTTTTCTGATTCATGGTTGGAACATTACATAGGTGGTTAACGGATAATATTATAATATAACAAATTTGGATGTAACGCAGCTGTCACATACATAGACTCAAGTGCTGTGGAAGCCTTGAAAGATTTGTACGAGGAGTATAAAACAAGGGACATTCAGGTAAAAAAAACCTGAATATCATCATCATCATCCTTAAACCTAGTAATATGGTAACAGTTTGATGATTGTGTTGGTTTTGTCGAGGGAGTAGCTTGCGATTTCGAACCCGAACAAAGAGGTTCTGTTGACTCTGTCGAGATCAGGGATTGTGGAGCTTATTGGCAAAGAATGGTTCTTTGTGAGGGTACACGATGCCGTTCAAGTCTGTCTTCATTACGTTGAGACACCGACAAATATTGAAGAGAGCAGCAATTCAAGCTTATGGAGAAGGTGTGGCCCGAAAAACTCAGTTGAATCCGACAGTAACCTTGTTTTAAAAGAACCACTGTTATCCATCGAGCAATAATAAGACATTTAAGTTTTAGTTTTACAATAAATAATGTAGTATATTTATGATGTATTATTAAATAAAAATGTGATTCCCATTTCGCTGTTTCAAGCGTTGAGGATCTTATTCTTATGCATGTAACCGCAATGGAAATTGAAAATCATAAGATTCATTGATATTTTATGAAATTGAAAATCATAAGATTATGATGGAATCAAAGTAACATATTATTCTGGAAACGAAAACAGAAAAATCCTAATACGATTAGGATTAACAACGATAATTAACTTAGGGGAAGCAATCTCATAGTTATTAAAGATGAAAACAAAAGAAAAGACAATTGAAAATGAATCCGGCTTAGGGTTTGGGATTCCCAGATGTGGCTTCCATTTCGGCAGTCGTGATGAGGTTCTTAAGATTGAGTAATTGGTCATGAGCTTCCTTCAACTCCTCGGCAGTCATGGATTCCAATTGCTTACCATTATTCCACCAACCCTTTGGAGACGACAGATCCTTCTCCTTCTCCTCCTCATCACCTTCCTCTGGTGCCTTACCCTTACCATTACCCTTACCTTCGGCAGAGGGATGGACGAATGAACACGTCGAGACGTCCGATTCGAAGCCAGGAGGAGGAGTGATGACGATGGCGATGTTTGTTGATGGAGCTTCGGAGGCAAGTTCTGCTGCTTCTCTGAACAGATCGTCGCGGAGTTCTTCGAAAACCGATCCAGACTCTTTCTTCGTATCTGCCATTGTTTGTTTGTACCTTTTCGAATTTTTGTATTTCACACTCTCAATGTAAGCCTACGTTCTTTGCTTTTATAGTGACGACACCCAACCGACTTCAAACGATTATATAAGACAACGTAATCCACGTGTACGGTGGAGATGATATCTCTCTCTGAGTCAAACTAACCTGATTTATTTAAGATTCTGAATTAAAATCAAATCCAACATTTCTTTTCTTTCTTTTTTTTTTGTTTGGCAACAAATCTAGTGTTTCTTTATAGATCCTATTCAAACAAATTAAAATTCATTATGAGTAATCTACGTTTTAGTTAAGAATATATATTAAGATAGCTTTCCCTTAATGTAATAGTAATTACTACAATTATTTCTTTACTGTAGTTAAGGTTTATGGGTAACTATTTCTTTACTATCTTTTTGGTCAAACACATGTAGAATTATTCATTTAGTTACTAAAATATATTTAATTATATTCTTAGGGTATATTCTTATTCATAACCATATTCGAACCGAACTGAAATTTTGTCCAACAAACCAAACCAAATTACCAACAAAATTTGGTTTTGATCACCCAACCCAATACTAACCTTTATAATCAACTTTCTTTTAATTCGAATCAAACTGGAAAAAAATAAAACCGAATATATCCTAAAATTTAGAGGTAACGTCTTTGAACTATCTGGATCTCTGTCTCATGGTGCTTCAATTTTCAGCTTCCCCGTACCAAAACGAAGATAAATATATCAGATTAATTCAACAATAACTTCATGTATCAAGTGTTTATTATTTTATAGTTATTATTTTTTTTTAACGTTTTGGGAGAGTTTTTGGAGTTTAGTAATTGTTTGATGCTGTGAACAGAAGAAAACTATAATTTATGGTTATGATGTAACCATTAAAAGGCTTTGTCTTTGCTCTGCTCCCCGTCTCTGTTATCACTCTGCTTCAACCTTTATTTGTTCTTTTCCTTTTGTTAGGAATTTTGAATAGATGTCTAACGACTCGGTTAAAAGCTATATATTGCTCAGTTCATGCTTTAAATCGAACAAAATTTAATTGAAAGTTAGATCAACAGGAGACAAGTAAATGAAACATAACTGAATCTAGACGAAGAAATATTCAATTTCAGTTAGAAGATAGAACGATCTAAATCGATATCTTGGTTTAGAGAACGTTTACTTTATTCAGCTAATAGGTGAGAGATACACCAATCCAAAATATATATCTAAAAGAGATATATATCTAAAATATAACACAAATTGGTTGCTTGGATAACAAAGGTTTCTAGAATGGCTAACAAATCAAAAAGAATATTTACCTTGTGGATAGTATGTAACAAATAAATCATTTACTATTATTGTAGCTCAAGTTGTATTTGCATGTGCATGAAATACAAGATGTGGATACCAAGAATGAGGAACAGAAATTGTTTGTTGCTCGAAGGGTGGTGTGTCATCTTTATAGATTTTGTGGAATGCTATTATTGTAGTATCACTTAATGACCCCCATGTGATGACCAGATGCAACTGCATATTATTGATATTGTTTCTAGGAATAAAAGTCAAATTAGTGCCTGTGTACATATTATACACTTTTTATTTTACCCGAAAGAGACTGCAATGCAGCCCACAGTTATAGAGATTGGAGACCTAGTCAAAGTCATTATCGTGTATTATATATATATTTGTAGAGATTAGATTATTATGTAAAATAGTTATATAAGAAGAGCACACAGTTTTGTAAACAGGTTTTGGTTTTCTCGTTACTTGTAAACATGGCACACGAACTTTGGATTAGGGTCGGCCTATATTCGCTTCGATCCGTTATCTATTTTTAATCGATATGAGAATCCGAATAATCCTAAATTTATGAAAGAAAGCAAATTTGATATTTGTTAAAACAAGAGCAATTCACAAATACTAGAGAAAAAAGAAAAAAAAAGAAGAAGAAGATAATAGAGTCTCATAAATTTAGCAAATTAAAAAGACCAACTCTCCTATCTTGGAGTGGGAAATTTTCTAAGCGATGAGTGAATATTACTAACTATTTGTATGATTTGGTCTTGAGTTATTGAAACATTAATTAACTGGGTAAAAGATCTATAAGTTACTTGAAAACATGTGCAGTCTCACTATTAAAAAAATAAAAAAATAAAAAAATAAAAAGTAAGAGATAATATAAATTGAGTCATTTAGAACTTTTAAGAGATTCATGAGAGATTGTGTGTATTATTCATTGATTTAATTCTTTTAAAAATTTTAAAATTTAATTATAAAATCAGTTTTTTTTTAAATATTAATATTTTTTTTATTGAGAGACTAACCAATATATATGCTCTTATACGTTATAATTCATTCTAGAAGTCTCATTTCTTTGAGGAAAAGTTGATCATGAACCCGCCGCCTCATATTCATAATTAAGTTAATTTTTGTTTTAGTCGACATTCATAGTTTAATTAGACACGTCTATTTCCTTGCCACCACGTTATACATATTCTTGACTAGTCTTCTGAGTCCTGACTTGTCTTAGATATAATCAATCCTATATATATATATATGTGTGTGTAGTTAAAAAGTTGTGCACAGTCGATCATCGGTTTTATTTTTTGGTTACAGGGCATCACACTCAAATCATCGTTTAGTCCGCAACTCGAGTAATGTGTTTCCAGACCGCCCAAACTTCCACGACAATATGTCCATTAATTACCTCTAATATGATTGTTTAAGATGTACTTTACAAAAGTAATTTATCTTCATTACTCACTCCACTTATTTAAAGATCAAAAACTCATATAGAGTGTACATTTGTTATTCTTTTGGTCTTCCAAAATTGGTGATATTCTACCAAATTAACCAGAGTTTCCTATATAGAAACGTATCATTACATGTATACATAGATGAAATTATGTCTACAGAACAGGCACTTAGACAATTCCCAAACAACAAAAATTCAACATTTAACCTAACATGTTTCATTGATGGAAAAAGAAAGTAAATATAAAACAAACCTACCAACACTAATTGTTGCTTATACTCCACATACATATATCTTCTAACTTTTTTTTTGGTCAACACATATACTATATATAATTAACTATGGAAAAATAGAAATTTGATGTTATTAAACACTCATTCATTGAATCTTTTATACTATTATATATACCTTCCATGCCTACAAAAAAGTAAACAAGAACAGTTTGAGAAAAATGAAGACTTATCTTTTTCTCTTTCTCACCTTCTCACTTCTCTTATCATTTTCCTCAGCCGAGCAATGTGGTCGTCAAGCCGGTGGAGCACTCTGCCCCAACGGTCTATGCTGCAGCGAGTTTGGATGGTGCGGTAACACCGAACCATATTGTAAGCAACCTGGCTGCCAAAGCCAGTGCACTCCCGGCGGTACTCCTCCTGGACCCACAGGAGATATTTCAGGCATCATTTCAAGATCTCAGTTTGAGGACATGCTTAAGCACAGAAACGATGCTGCTTGTCCTGCTAGCGGTTTTTACACTTACGACGCCTTTATCACCGCCGCAAATTCCTTCCTTGGCTTTGGCACCACCGGAGACACCGCCACAAGGAAGAAGGAGGTCGCCGCCTTCTTCGGCCAGACTTCCCACGAAACCACAGGTACTGATTAGACAATTAGCCCTCGACTGTTGAGACGTTGCGTTTACACTAGAAAAGAATTTTAAAAGAA
>VBRH01000172.1:15457-44150 GCA_014578085.1 Cardamine resedifolia | reverse complement strand
GTCCAGGTGGGTGGGCCACGGCACCGGACGGACCATACTCATGGGGTTATTGTTTCAAGCAAGAACAGAATCCTGGTTCAGACTACTGTGAACCGAGTGCCACGTGGCCATGCGCACCTGGCAAACGCTACTATGGAAGAGGACCGATGCAGCTGTCGTGGAACTACAATTACGGTCTATGCGGAAGAGCCATAGGAGTTGACTTACTCAACAACCCTGACCTCGTAGCCAACGACGCAGTGATCGCTTTCAAAGCCGCGATTTGGTTCTGGATGACTGCTCAGGCTCCCAAACCGTCGTGCCACGCCGTGATCGCCGGCCAGTGGCAGCCGTCAGACGCTGACCGTGCCGCTGGGAGATTACCGGGTTACGGAGTGATAACAAATATTATAAACGGTGGATTGGAGTGTGGACATGGCCAAGACTCGAGGGTCGCGGATCGTATAGGGTTTTATCAGAGGTACTGTAACATATTTGGGGTTAATCCAGGAGATAATCTTGACTGTTACAACCAAAGGTCCTTTGTTAACGTCTTCCTCGACGCTGCTATTTAATATTGAGTATTACTAATGCAGCTTTGTATCCAATCAATAAGGGAAGAAGAATAACACTCTTTATAAAAATAAATAAAAGTTATGATTTATGTGGGCTTCTAGTTGGACTTTGGTAAATGAGATTTGGATAGATAAAGTTGGGCTGAAATGGTATTTGACAGGTGCACTGCCGACACGTTTCGTGCAACGTGCCGCGAGTATAAAGCAAAGTACTATAGTATAATTTTTTCTATTAAATTTGGTAAATATTTGGGTTAACTAACCAGGCCAAGGTGACGCCAAATTAAACCAGTTTTAATAATTGAACAATTACTCTTTATTATATATAAACAAGTATATAGTTTTAATGTTGGCATCCAACGACATTTGAACTTAAATTTTATTTCAATTCTATAGGATTAAATTTAAATTAGAACAAAAATCGAAACTGTACCAATTAAACCAACATCAAACCAGTTGGATACCTTTATCCGGTACACGGCGATAAAACTGTAGAGGATAAACTCCAAAATTTCACAATTGACATTTCGACGACAAAATAAGAAAATATCTAAAAATACAGCACCGAACCAAATAAAGAAGATGAAAAGCCGTTTCTTACGCTTCTTCTACTTGATCGTTTTCTCTCTCTCCCTCTTCATTTCCTCTCCGATCGCCAGTGATTTAGGGTTTTGTAACGACGATATGGCCTTGCTCGGCGGTGTTCGCGATGTCCCTGCTAATCAGAACAGTGGTGAGGTCGAGAGCCTCGCTCGTTTCGCTGTGGATGAGCATAACAAGAAAGAGGTTCCGAATCTATCACCATCTCTTTTTCGTCTCGATATGTGTGCTATATCCATGATCCAGAGCAAGATTAGATTAATTTGTTCCAGTTCGCCTCTTGATCTCGCTTTCATCTATGTTGATGTTTTCCATAGGCTTAGTAGATCTTAGAGAGTGTGTTTTTTGGTTGATGAATGCGTTTATTTTGTGGGATCGATTGATTTTTTGGATGACGTTTATGGTTTTGCCCTTGTAGAATGCATTGCTTGAGTTTGCGAGGGTGGTGAAGGCGAAAGAACAAGTAGTTACCGGAACGATGCATCACCTGACTCTGGAGATTATCGAGGCAGGGAAGAAGAAGCTTTACGAAGCAAAAGTTTGGGTGAAGCCATGGTTGAACTTCAAGGAGTTACAGGAGTTTAAGCCTGCCAGTGATGCCCCTGCCCTTACTCCCTCCGATCTTGGCTGCAAGAAAGGTATGAATATCATAAGGCCACTGTCTCTAATTGATAATGTCAGGTGATAGATTTGTCTGGAGATAGAAATTATGGTTAAGAAAGCGTTTGGTCATGAAAATTGGTTTTTTTTTTTGGTTGGATCAGATGAACATGGATCTGGGTGGAGGGAAGTTCCAGGAGATGATCCAGAAGTGCAGCACGTTGCCGAGCATGCTGTCAAGACCATCCAGCAGAGGTCTAACTCCTTGTTCCCTTATGAACTTCAGGAGGTTGTGCATGCTAATGCTGAGGTATTGCTTTACTTTATTATACTCAATCTTCAACCATAAAACTGAAGATTAATATTATCTGCCATTGTTTCATGCGTGTGACTGATTTTTCAATAGAGAACCTAGTCTGTGTTTGACAATGTTTATTGCAAGAATTCATCTTAGAAATTGCAAGTTTACCAAACCAAGTGTAAGTGAATCTGAATTGGTGTTGAAGTAGCGTGACTTTAAGCAACATATTGGTTCTCCTTGGTATGAGACTAGAGAACTAGAGTCCGTTCGTAGCTGGTGATTGCAAAGATTAATGAGTTCAATATTACAAACATGGACTCAGGTTACTGGCGAGACTGCAAAATTCGACATGCTTCTGAAGTTGAAGAGGGGAGAAAAAGAGGAAAAATTCAAGGTGGAAGTTCACAAGAACCATGAAGGTGCTCTTCATCTCAACCACATGGAGCAACACCATGACTAGTCCCTCTCCTCTCTTTATGTACTTTTGAGTGTTTACTTTCTCTGTAAGATATTTTACCTTCTGATGTAAAACTATAAAACCTTGAATAACATATCAGGAGAATAAAGTAAGTTTCATAAAGCGCATACAATATTTGATTCATAAAATAAATGGAAGCAGGAAGAAGATTAGATGGCAGAAGAAGCATATTCTAGACAAACGGCTAAACGCTGCTACTCTATATTTCCTATTGTCCTGCAATGCCTTAGCCTTCTTCGTCATAATCTTCCTCATCCTCGTCTATTCTCTTACCCAGACTGGCAAGCTGTGCTGGATCTATTTTGCCAATATCCATCATTGGCCAACCTGGATATTCCTCCGAGGCAGTGGCTACGGATGTGGATGTGGATGTGGATGTGGCTGTTGCTGATGCCAATTTGGTCTCGTTTAGGTCTAGAGATTCAGCATTGAGATCAAAGTCAATGCCTTCTTTTGGACTTGGTTTGGTGTCTTCGTTTGATGCTGCTGTACCATCGCCATCGGCGTCCTTATCATTTTCTTGTGGTGATGACTCTGATACATGCATCTTGATACTTTCTTGTGGTGGTGGGGGTCCCATCATGGCGGTTTCTAGTTCCATCTCGCGGTTGAGACCCTCTCTTTCAGCTATTTTTGCAGCTCGTCCACCACGGCCTCTTCCTCGCCCTCTTCCTCTACCCCCCCTACCACTGGGTTTAGCATTCCCCATCTCTTGCTGCAGTGATTAGCACCATACCAAGAATTCAATGGATATGAGGAGCTTCACGTGAATAGACACCAAATGAATTGATGAAGCATAATTAATATCCCAAGAAGAACATGAGCTTACAGTTTTGCTTTTCTTATATTCCTCATCGCTGTCATTCACTTCGTCGCTGATGGGCTTCCTGTTTTGATAAACCATCTCACATCAGCTTGACACGGACTATCAATAAAATAACAAGAACACATGGAACCAAGAGATCCAACCTTCTCTTGGAGATGCTGCGATCATCCATGGTAACATCACCATGGCCTTGCCCTTGCGAATGGCCATAGTCAGGCACCTTGCTCACAACTTCCCTCAGAAAATCAAACACGTTATATCTTTCCACACAATGTTTTCTGTAAACCAAAAGAAACACTTTGATAAACGTGGATGCAGTAGTAGTATCACAAAAATTCAGTAGTAGTATCACAAAAACCCTTTCATGCTCTTAAGGCAATGGCGATGTTAGCATGCAGAGGAAAGCCAAAATAAAGGTTAAGCAATCTGTTGCTTACAGGTGCAATGAGCTCACGGTCTTGGCTCCTCTTTCAAGGGTAATCTCATATGTACGATCACAAAGGTCTTGCAAGAACAATTCCAAAGATTTAGCTGTAATAATAAAACATGAAATTTAGCCAAAAAGGGAATAACAACCAACAATTGCCTTCAAACTGATGTCAACAATAGCAAGATGACTCACAAACTAAGACAGGAACTGCCAAAGCTATCTTGCCAACATCCTCATCAGCTTGCATAATCTTTTTAATACGAGCCTGAAAATTGTGTTATAAGCATCAAACGGAGAAACAGCCACCATCAAAATAAATACAATAAAAGTGGCAATAAACACTGCCCACTAAGCGAATAATAAAGCAAATGGCAAAAATGAGAAACACTAAGCTAAGCGAGCTCGTTGTACAGTCATCAATCACATTATAGAAGCAAAAATACAATAGTAATAATTTCTGTGAATCTATAAGCATTTTCCAGACTCATCAACAATACCTACTCATCTCAGGTTTCATACAATAAACTAAACAAAATCTAGCTAAGAAACTGGAAACTCAACTGGACTTTCCAAGATAGTGAAAAAATAATTCGTGTATAATATTGCAGCATCAACCAGAGAAAAATAGACCATTATCAACACTGTCTAACCAATGCAATCCAACAATAGCTGAAAGTCTTAGAACGAACGCGTTTTGAGCACTATCCAGCTAAGTTGCTCACAGAATCGAGAGATTCACCAGTGTTGACATGAAACATTTCATACAGGATCGATACAATGTCACTAAAGCTGTAACAACCACACAAAAAAAAATAGGGCGAAAATTGACTGCTAGGTCATATGCTAAGAGCAATTCGTCAAAACTTAGCCCGAATAGTGTTGAAAATTCGATACAAAGACAAAGTAATTTCCGAGAAATTGGACTTCAGTTCCCAGATAATCAATTTGGAGACGAAAAACTTACAGCTGGGAACCGAGTATCGAGCTTCTTCCTCATCGTTTGAAATCCCAATCTAGAAAGTAGAAAACGTCCAAGAGGGAAAACGCAAAATCACCAATACAGAAAAAGTACACCGACCCTTCAGATCAAAAATTGAGGGCGAATCTTATTTACAGAAACTCCGTTCGAAGATCGGGAAGTAATTCATCGTCTACTTCATGGATACGCACACTACCAGATCCGGCGACGGCGGTTTCCTTGTTACAATCTCCGTGCGATTAAATATATAAAACAAAATAAGGTTTGGGTCAAAAGAAAAAATGAGTCGACGACACGGTTAATAATTATGTAATGTTAGTTATAAATATACGGCGGATCATATTATACTTGTAAGACTGACTAATCGGATTATTTGGGAAAATCTAACCATACACGTGGCAATGTATTTTTGGATCGTAAACGTCTTCTCGTGACAGTCTTAATTCTTATATCTTCTTTCATATAGTAATGCTATGGACGCATTTTAATTTCTCACTAAGCATTAATCTATCAAACCATCTATTACGTTCTGATCGTTGTTTCTTCCATAGTTCATCCAAAATATTCACGAGTAATCTTTTCTTGATTTCATAAAAACACTGATGAAAACAAATTTTATTTGTCTATTGAAAATAATTTCTTAACAAAATCAAGTTATTCAACTAGAACTCAAGAAGGAAACGAGTATTCAACAAAATCACCAATCTTTTGAAGTTAATACTTTTACGCTATATATTTAGACGGTGGATTTAAACAAATCTACTAACAACCTATCCCTATATATTTCAATGTTTTCCAATTTTTTGAATTGGATTTAACCACGAACCAGATCACTTATAGATTGATAGGGCTGAGTTGAGTTTTTCCAATCCTAAGCTTGATTTAGGAAGATACTAATTTCAAACTACTAATACCTACATTTAAACTAACATTTTAGTTTAAATTAACATAAATGACGAAATATACTAACTATTCTTTTAAAATTAAATTTCGAGATCTTTATCAAATCTTTTTGAATTCAAATAAGTTGAATGGCGTGTCTACTATACTCGACAAAAAACTCTATGCACGACGTCACACTAACCCAACGATGCGAAAGGCTAGCCCTGGCTACATGCATCTCAGCCGTCCAAATTTAACTGCATTGACCTCACAAAGATCAACGGTGATCTTCACTCTTCACTCTCGACGCTCAAGAGCTCCCGTACACACTACAAATTAATGACCCAGACGATAACAAACAAAATAAAGAGTAAAAGCATTCTTCTTCTTTAAACTCTCCTTGAAGGAAGTAAATGCAAAATCCATGGCTCCAAGGATCAGAACCATCGGAACTTACGCTACTCAGCAAAAGTACTCTGTCGATTTCTTTGGAGACCAGTTGATCGTCACCGTTACGCCGGATTCCTCCGTCATCGGCCAATGGATCCACGACGTCCTCTTCTACGAGTACTCATCCTCTCAGCCTCTCGTCGTTGGAGTCGGCGTCCAATGGACACCAGCTGGTTATCACTCCGATTCATCACCGGGTAGTTATTACTCCGATTCTACACCCGGTAGTAACAACAACGATCCTCCGGCGAACACTCTCCAGCTATGCGTGGGTAATCGATGCATCATCATCCAGCTGTGTTACTGTGACCGCGTCCCCAACATCCTTCACAATTTCCTCGCGGATCGAGATTACACGTTTGTTGGTGTTTGGAATAGTCAAGATGCAAGAAAGCTAGAGCGATCTAGGCATCAGTTGGAGATTGGGGAGCTTTTGGATTTGAGGAAGTTCGTTACAGATTCACGAGGAAACAGGAGCCTAAGGAGTTGTTCGTTTGAGAAGATTGTTGAGGCATGTATGGGTTATCGAGGAGTGAGGCTAGATAAAAACATCAGCATGAGTGATTGGAGTGTTTACGACCTTTGGTACGATCAGATCCTTCAGGCGTCAATAGATGCTTATGTTTGTTTCAAGCTCGGTGTTAGGGATCGTCTGTGGGAATATTGAAAAAACGTTCCAGAGGTACCTAATGTTGCTAATCTTCAACCTTTCTTTTGAGGAATAAAAACTGTTTTTCACTTGTTGGAATCTATGAGTAATAAGAATAGAACCAATATTATCTTTGATTTCTCATAGTCGTATGATTATTAAACTAATAGAGTGAAAACGGTTCTTCATTCGTCCGTCCATGAGTATTATGAATGTAACTATCTCTTTGGTTACAAAAATTGATGGATTAATCCAACTAAACACTTTTGTTTTGGGCTGAGATTGTTTATTCGTGTAGTGATTAAAATCTGAGCTGGCCTGTTTTATGGGAAATAAACAAACAAATATGGGAAAGACGGAAGCGTATTTTACTAGTTTTACCCGACGTATTTCCTCTATCCAAAAACAAATACTTTGACAATAAATAAACGGAGATAATACATTTTATCATACTACTGTAGGAAAGAAAATAAAATAAAATTTATCAAACTAAGGATTAGAAAATAATCGAATGATCTTATCCTAGAATATTCACCCATGAATTTATTTTCCATATCTATTATATAAATCTGTTCGAACAAATCAAAACATATTTTCAGAGACGAGAATTCAGTGTTTGGTGTGTATTGCGTGTCATATCGTCAGGACATGCATACTATAGATATGTAATATATTATAAGGTAGTGTCATTAGTTAATCCCTAGTGTAGCCTCCTTTAGTGTCATTGGGTATCCCTAATCTAACCTCTATATAGCCTATATATATGATGTAAATCACATTAATCAGACACACATTCAATATTATAATCAGACACATTCAATACTAGGGATTACCTTATGATATATTACATATCTATACATACCAACTCTCAACCGTCCGATTTGAACTGCATACATGCCTCTAAAGATCAACGGTGAAAACCTCGGGTAAGTATGAAGACTAAAAAGCACCGGGTACATAGTACAAACACCCTTGGACGATTGCAGCAACAAAAAAGAAACCGATTTTCTCTATCTCCCTCATTCATCACTCACTCCTATACAATCAGAAAAAAAAAACAAGTAGAAAGCTCAATGGCAGCTCCGACGATAAGAACCGTCGCAGTTTACTCTACTCACCAAGAGTACTCTGTCGATTTCTTTGGAGACGAGTTGATCGTCACCGTGACGCCAGACTCCTCCGTCATCAGCCGTTGGATCCGTAACGTGGTCTTTTGCAACCGTCGTCCGTACTCTTCACACCCTCTGGTCGTTGGAGTTGGCGTTCAGTGGACACCGTTTCCTTACTACCCCGATCCTCCACCGGTTGATGATTACTACGCCGATTCTCGGCCGGATAGTTACTACGCCAGCTATCCACCGGGTAGTTACTACGTCGATCCTTCACAGGGTGATTACTACGCCGATCCTCCGCCTGGTAGTTACTATTCCGATCAGCCAGCGGATACTCTCCAGTTATGCGTAGATAACCGATGTCTCATCATCCAGTTATCTAACTGTGAATACGTCCCTGACGAACTTCGCAGTTTTCTGACGGATCCAGAAACAACGTTCGTCGGCGTGTGGAATAACAAAGACGCAGAAAAGCTAGCTCAATCTAGTCATCAGTTGGAGATCGGAGAACTTCTTGACATAAGGCATTACGTGCGAGATTCTGAGGGAAGGAACATGAGGCGTTGTTCGTTTGAGTTGATTGTTGAGGAATGTATGGGTTATCAAGGAGTGAGGTTAGATCCGGATATTAGCATGAGTGATTGGAGCGTTTACCATCTACACCATGATCAGATTCTTCAGGCGTCACTTGATGCTTTCGTTTGCTTCCAGCTCGGTGTTTGGGTTCGTCTTTGGGAAGTTTGAATACAAGTCTCAAAATAATCTTATTTTGTGGTTTCATTCTTCTTTTTTGTTTTCTGCTCAAGTGGCTTGAATCTTCTTTTTGTTAGGCTGTGAGGAAAAAAAAAACTGTTTTCACTAGTTAAATCCATGAATAATACTCATAATTATCACTTTCATCACCAAATTAACACTTTTTTACTCGTTTATTCCATAGTTATATGAAGATAACTATACTACACAAATTTCGACCTCACATTCTCTTATTTAGGTCCATTTCAATTTGAATTTTTTATATTCTGGATTATTGGTAATATAAAAATATAATATCATATAAAAATGTATATATGCAATATTATTGATTCGATTATAGAAATTCTAGTAAGATTTTTCTACCGTTTTCGTTATTTTCATCTAACAAATTTGGATTAAATAAGGGCAAAAGAGTCATTATCTTTTATAGACGCGTATAACATTACTTCTCCCTCTTCTGAAGCAAATCTGTTTCCCTTTGTCGTCGTCGTCTTCAATTTGGACTTACACCGCCGACACCGTTTAACTCCGATGGTTCTTCCGCCGTCGAATCCGCAACAGGTTCAGCAATTCCTCTCATCCGCGCTCTCCCAGCGCGGACCTTCCTCCGTCCCCTACGATGAGGCTACCAAGTGGTTGATCCGGCAACACCTCCTTAACCTGATCTCTTCTTACCCTTCCTTAGAGCCCAAAACGGCGGCGTTTACGCACAACGATGGCCGCTCCGTCAATCTCCTCCAAGCAGATGGCACGATCCCGATGCCTTTTCATGGAGTCACCTACAACATACCTGTCATCATCTGGCTTCTCGAGTCTTACCCTCGTCATCCTCCTTGCGTCTACGTCAATCCCACCGCCGATATGATCATCAAGCGACCTCACGCACATGTCACTCCTTCTGGTCTCGTTTCTCTTCCTTATCTCCAGAATTGGGTTTTCCCTAGCTCCAATCTCGTAGATCTCGTCTCCGATCTCAGTGCCGCCTTCGCTCTTGATCCGCCTCTTTACTCGCGACGCCGTCCTCAGCCGCCTCCGCCGTCCCCCCCTACGGTATACGATTCGTCCCTGTCACGACCTCCTTTGGCTGATCAGTCATTGCCTAGACCGTTTCCGCCGTCACCATACGGCGGAGGAGGCAGAGTGCAAGTGCAGCACGTTCACCACCAGCAGCAATCGGATGATGCGGCGGAGGTTTTCAAGAGAGACGCGATTAATAAGATGGTGGAGATGGTTCACGGCGATCTTGTTTCGATGAGGAGAGCCAGGGAAGCTGAAGCAGAAGAGCTACTGAGTTTACAAGCTGGCTTGAAGAGAAGAGAGGAAGAGATCAACAGAGGATTGAAAGAGATGGTTGAGGAGAAAGAAACACTTGAACAGCAATTACAGGTTATCTCCATGAACACTGATATACTAGACTCATGGGTTAGAGAGAACCAAGGCAAAACCAAGAATTTAGTTGATTTGGATGTGGATAATGCATTTGAATGTGGTGACACACTCTCCAAGCAGATGTTAGAGTGTACTGCTTTGGATTTAGCTATTGAAGATGCTGTTTATTCATTGGATAAGTCGTTTCAAGATGGGGTTGTTCCTTTTGATCAGTACTTGAGGAATGTGAGATTGTTGTCGAGAGAACAGTTCTTCCACCGAGCCACGGCTTCTAAAGTCAGGGCGGCACAGATGGAGGCTCAGGTTGCAGCCATCGCGGGTAGGTTACATTCGTGAATGAACTTAAGTTATTTTTGCGGCATACTGGGTCCCAATGCTGGTTTATATAGTCTGAGACTAGCATCTTTGAGGAGTATTTCTGTGGCTATACGTGTGATGGTGCCTCTCTAAGATTGAATTAAAATGTCTATAGACTATATATACATCTACACAACTGTGCACATACAGATTTGAATGGATCACGCTTTTTTTTCCTTTGTTCAGTTGTGATAGGAGAATCATCTCCTTTTGTGATCTATGACTACTTTTTTTTGTTGTTGTTTTGTTTTGGAGATCTTCGTGAACATTATTATATCTAATGAACCAATTGGTTTTGAAAATGTTAGCGTCTATTTTGGAAATTGGTACACTTGAATTTTCTTTCTTCTCTATATGAAATTGGTGCTTGTGTTCATTTATCATCAACCCTTGTCGCTGGTTCCATCGTGACAACAAGCATCAGCCAGCAGCTTCATTTATCCACTGAACTCCAACAAGAGAAATACAGTTCGTTGGATTTGTGAGAAATTCACAACTATAATCGCAAACACTTGATATTCAATATAAAATCAAACTGAAAATCAATAACTTATGGGGGTTTATACTGATACAACATTCAAAATCACTTCAAGAAAACATATAAAACCAAAAATTTCCGAATCCTTTTGAAAATCTCTGGCACACAATTCAAGTTAAACCAAATCTAAGTAGAAAAGATTTCGGTTTAGGTGGTAAGATCCATGATAGAAGAGACAATATCTCCATTAGTAGCCTTGAGAGACTTCACTGCCCTTGCCCTAGACACTCCTGCTTGGGTCATCACCAACTCAATGTCCTTTGGCTCAACACCTTCCTCGTCAACATCCTCATCATCTTGAACCACTGCAGCACTCGATGACTCACCCTTTGAAATAACATTGCTGAGATCTGGAGCCTTGAATTGCTCTGCCGCCTGCGACTGGATCTGTGAGCTCAAGTCCTCAATCTTTGCCTCTCCAAAGATGACATATGTGTCTGACGCTGGGCTCTTGAACACATCAGGTTTTGATATGACAAACAAGATCTGTGTTCCAAAACAATATCCCCACAATCAATCAGTACATTTCTATGTGTATATAATTAATATGATAAAAGGAATTAAAATAGATATAATGTCCAAGAGAAAACACCAACATTTTTGCTCTTTTTGACGGTGACACGGCTAACACCAGTGATGGGTTTCATTCCAAGCTTGAGCATAGCTTTGCGACTCTTCTTCTCACTTCTGCTTTGCTTTGACCTACCTCCTGCCTCACCATCTTGTCCTATTTTACCATTAATAGCTCAACAATTACTCAACTAGAACAGGAAAATCATTAACATGTAGCTTCATGATTCAGACAGTGCAAGTATATGATCAGACATATACATATAGAATCATTCCCAATTTTATAATCAGCTATCCACAGAGTCTCAAGTATATGATTCAGACAGTGCAAGTATTCTCCAGAAACAGAGAAACCCATTATACATATAGATTCATTTCAACAAAATTTCAAGCTTTGACCGACTACCAATCTTTCCTACAAATTTACACAGACTCCGAGTATCAACCAATCTGCCCCACATGTAAACTAAGCTCCAGAAAAAATATACTAGGATCTGTACTAATATGCAGTGTTCTGATTTAGGAAATGATCAAGCAAGCTTAGGTGAAAGAACCAAAAGTAAATGAACTTACCCTCTGCCTCATCATCATCCTTATCGTCGTCTTCAGAGTCATCCTCGTCGATATCATCATCGTCTTCAACCTCAGGCTTATCGAGCTGAAACGCAAACACAATAGTCCAAATGAAATTAAACAAATAAAACGCTATACCAATCAATAAGAAGTGATGAGAAAACTGAGAATTCAAGGAGTTAACAAAATATAAATTCAGATCTGGGTAGGAACACATCAAACATCTGAATCCAATCTGATTATTAATACTAACACAACACCAAACAACAACAAATAAACAGAGAGAGTAAGGATAATCAATTTACATCGATCTTTTGTTCTTCCAATTTGGCGGCGAGGATCTCTTTCTCAACGTCAGTCATGATTTGTGTATTGGAAGTGAAGTGAGGTCAAGAGAGAGAGAAATTCTGATACGTGCGGAAACCCTAAAACCCTAGAAATTGTTAAGATGGAGAAGACTGAATGTTATTATTAGTATAAAGAAAATCAAAAGGCCCAAAACTTATATCAATGGGCATTTATATCTTGTCCATTGGGCTTATTGACTGAAAAAGTTGGTCGGATAAAGAAAAGTAGAAAAAAACAACGTTAAAAACAAAAGAAAAGCCGTCTGTGGGGATCGAACCCACGACCACGTGGTTAAAAGCCACGCGCTCTACCACTGAGCTAAGAAGGCTTACGTTTAAAAATAACTTAACTAGAATATGTATAGAAATAAAAATATGAAGTTCCAGCGTCTCCACTACTGTCTGGGCTTTGGGCCTTAATTTCGACGTTCTGTATCTTCTCTTCTTCTTTCTCACCGGAGAATACTTATGCAGATCAGTTAATGACGGACGACGGTGACTAAAGTTAACTAAACGGAAGAGAATTATGTCGTTCGTTTCGAAGATACGTAGGCAGACTGATTACAATACCTTTCCATCTTCAATTCCAATTGTTATCGATAATGGCGCCTCCTACTTCCGTATCGGGTATTTCATATCCCATAAACCCTAATTTCCTTCTTATAACTTAGTTTTACTTCAGATTCTTGGCTCTTCCCAAATTCTGTGTTAATTTGAAATTCTCTGGGTTTCAGGTGGGCAGGAGAAACTGAGCCTCGTGTTGTTTTCCGCAATGTCGTGCAACGACCGCGCCACAAAGCTACAGGTCTTGATTTTATGTATATGTTTCCTTTATTATCAGTGTTTAGTGCTTGCATGGCTCTTAATTGCTGCCTTTTGCTGGGTTGCTGCTAGAGAGTCTAATGATATGTTTCAGTCTTCTTCTTTTTCGTTATCCTAATAATTTAACTGGTCCTTTTTCTGAGATATAGAAGTTCTGAGTCTCGTTAGCTGCATTGTTTCTCAATTCCTTATCTAGGTGTTTGTCTCCTCCATGTGTAATGATTTATGGATTTGGTCTTCTCTCTTGTACAGGAGAAACTGTTACTATTGTTGGCGACCAGGATCTTGCGATGATGAAGTATTTTGATTGCACTCGCTCAGGACCACGTTCGCCTTTTGACAGCAATGTGGTTTATCAATTCGAGATCATGGAATATGTATGGATTCTATACCTGTTTATTCAGTTACACATTGTATCGTTTGTATGATTTGTAAGGTGGCATTTATTAATTAATTTGTGTGTGTTTTTAGATTCTCGACTTCGCCTTTGATCGTTTGGGTGCTGATGGATCAGGGGTATGTCCTAGATCTTGATTTTGAGTTACATTGTAGTACCTGCCTGAATTTTAGCTCTTGATTTAACGTCATTTGATGGCAGGACAGATTGATCATCCAATCCTGATAACTGAATGTGCGTGCAACCCAGTTCAATCTCGTAGCAAAATGGCAGAACTGCTATTTGAGACTTATGGAGTGCCTGCAGTTGGTATGAATCTGAGTTTTCTGAATTTGATTCTCTTCTTGAATCAAATGTTTGATAGTAATTATGGAACCTTTTGTGTATTGCTTTTGTTAAGAATCCTTAACTTTCATTTTTGTCACAGCATTTGGAGTCGATGCTGCTTTCAGCTACAAGTACAATCAACTACATGGAATTTGTAAAAAAGATGGAATTGTTCTCTGTCCTGGATACACTACAACACACGCCATACCGGTATGAATACAGTGAATGCAAGCAAGCTACATGTCATCCCTTTTTATTTTTCTGCCTTAAAACAATTCCTTCCCCAAAACCACTCAGCCATTAGTCTGATAGTGCTTATCTGTCTTATTGATCCATGGTTTCATTGGTTATCAGTTTGTCGATGGAGAACCCATTTATACAGGATCATGCCGAACTAACATTGGTGGATATCATATTACTGATTATTTAAAACAGCTTCTGTCACTTAAATACCCTTTTCATTCGTGAGTGCTTCCACTGGATCTATCTACTCAATTTGATTATCCACATTTCAATATTTGATTTTTTTTTTTTCTCGCCATGTTCAACTTCACAAAAGGTCTAGGTTTACATGGGAGAAGGCCGAAGATTTGAAACTGGAACACTGTTATATCGCACCCAACTATGCTTCTGAAGTTCGGCTATTCCAGGTATGTTGATTTCTTCATTTCTCTTGTTTCTTTTCGTACGCAGTTTGTGACTAAGTAAACTAAATTTATTTGATCGTTATTGACCAGGAAGGAACAAAAGAAGCTGAAGAGAAAACAAGGTATTGGCAGCTTCCATGGATACCTCCTCCCACTGAAGTTCCCCCATCAGAAGAAGAGATTGCTAGGAAGGCAGCTATAAGAGAAAAACAAGGTCAAAGACTCCGAGAAATGGCTGAAGCAAAGAGATCGTCCAGGATAAATGAAATGGAAAATGAATTGCAGAGCTTGCGTTTCCTTGTGAAGCAACTTGACCAGGTTGAAGAAGATGATATTGCATCCTTTTTGTCAGACACAGGTTATGCGTCCAGGCAAGAGCTAGAATCTACTGTTTCAAAAGTGACACAGTCGCTTAGAAAAGCAAGGGGCGAGCCGAAGAATGAACCAGATGAGAGTGAAGAGAATACTGATTCTCTGAATAATGAAAAGTATCCTCTTATGAATGTCCCCGACGATATGCTTACTCCTGAGCAGGTTTGTTTCCTGAGTAGTGAGAAATCTTTACTCATATGAGAGTCTGCTTTAATTTTCATGATTATTCATTCGCTTGCAGCTTAAGGACAAGAAGAGGCAGATATTTCTTAAAACAACAACAGAGGGCCGGCAACGAGCTAGACAAAAGCGTAATGAGGAGGAACTCCAAAAAGAGAGAAAAAATCAATTAGAGGAGGAAAGGCGTCGGTATGTATACCAATTCATTAGTCAATTTTAGAAAGGAAAAGTAGAGCAAAGAATAATCCTATTGTTTTTTGTCTGTCTTCTGGTTGTAGTGAGAACCCAGAGTTTTACTTAGAGGAGATGCGAGCTCAGTACAAAGAAGTGTTGGAGAGAGTTGAGCAGAAGAAACGTCTGAAAACAAATGGGAACAGTACAAACGGGAATCACAAGTCTGGGAATGTTGGGCGAGGTGAGCGACTAAGCGCTGCACAGAGGGAGAGAATGCGTCTGCTGACAACAGCAGCCTTTGATAGAGGCAAAGGCGAGGATACGTTTGGGGCTAAAGATGAAGATTGGCATCTCTACAAACTAATGAGCAAGGATCATGACGATGATGATGAACAACCTGATTCAGACGAGGCTGAATTGGCTCGTTTATCATCTAGGCTTCAGGAAATCGACCCAACATTTGTGCAGAAACTAGAGGAAGACTCTAGTCAGATATCAGGGGAGGTTCCACGTGCTCGTCGGTTAACAGAGGAAGACTACAAGATAGTGATTGGTATTGAAAGATTCCGGTGTCCTGAGATCTTGTTCCATCCAAACCTTGTTGGCATTGACCAAGTGGGCTTAGACGAGATGGCTGGTGTATCAATCAGAAGGCTACCACATGACGAGAAAGAGTTGGAGGAGAGGCTAACAAGCTCGATACTGATGACGGGCGGGTGCAGCCTTGTTCCGGGGATGAAAGAGCGGTTGGAATGTGGGATAAGGATGATAAGACCATGCGGAGCGCCCATACATGTGGTTCAAGCTATGGATCCTGTGCTGGATGCGTGGCGTGGAGCATCTGCGTTTGCTGCTGATTTGAACTTCTTGGGTAATGCAATTGGCAAGATGGATTACTATGAGAAAGGTGAAGATTGGCTTGGAAGATATCAAATTCGATACAACACTTTGTGATTCCTATTTGATTAACTTCACTTGTCTCTTGTTAAGTTGTCTAATTCAGTGAAATATGTATGTTTTAAGCTTGAAACCTGAATGTTAGTTTGGAGTTTGGACAAATACCAAAATCTATAAATCATTAAATTTTAGAAATAGAAAAAAAAATAAAAATTTAACGTATCCATAGCCCAACTCAGAATAGCCCAATTAGACCACTGTGTGTAAAAACCTCCGATTCTCAGAAGTGAGAACCCTAGCTCTCTCATTTCGAATCTCGAGCTCATTTCTTCTGGATCGAAATCGTGCTCATGTCTAGCCTGAGAAGAGCTCTGCTCGTTGCAGGGAAGACGAAGATCAACCTCGAGAATTGCCATTTCATCACCGGAATCAACTACAACGGCCTCACGGTGAAGCAGTTACAAGAGCTCCGAGGAATTCTCCGGGAAAACACAAACACGAAGCTGCTCGTCGCTAAGAACACTCTAGTCTACAAAGCCTTGGAAGGAACCAAATGGGAATCTCTGAAGCCATGTATGAAGGGCATGAACGCTTGGATCTTCGTCCAAACTGAAGATATCCCTTCCGCTTTAAAGACTTTTATCAATTTCCAGAAAGAGAAGAAGCTCTACGACAACAACTTAGGCGGTGCCGTCTTCGAGGAGAAATTGTATGCTCCTCAAGATTACAAGGTCATTGAGACGATGCCATCTCGCTCCGATGTTTATGGAATGATGCTTGGTACTTTGCATTGGCCGGCTTTAGATCTCTTCAATACGTTGCAGGCACCAATGGCGTCGGAAAATGAGAATGCTGCTTAGAGGGAATTTTACAATTTCTTCATCGAAAATGCTTCAATTGCTGAAATATGTCTTTTGTGTTTGTGATTCTGGGGACTAAAAATAGTATTCTATCAAAAATAATTTTGGGAATTCTCTTTAACAATTGGTATTGTGGATTACTACTTTTGATGTTGAACTTCGAATTTCAGAACAAGTGTTTCTGGTTTTGTTGTAGTGAGTTGAGTTTTCTTTATCTTATTCTGTTTTTTTGCTATAGAAGAGAATGAGCTGTTCAAATGTGTTGTGCTGCAACTACTCTCCGCTCTTTGCTTGAGAGATCTACAACAAATACAGAACGTAAGCAGCTCCAAAATCAGCACCAGACCCAAGAAATGATCTAAGCGTGGAAGAGCCTAAGAGCTGCAAGTGATCACATGATTCACCAACAAGAAAACGAACCCTCTCTTATTCTTATGAACACATCCACTCTGATGCTTCTATAGTTCTATGTTTCTGAAGACGATGGTTAACATATAATATAATGAGTTGAGCAGTGTTTACACTTTAAAGTTATGACAACTGTGCTTTGCCTTTTGATGTTCAGGCTTTATACACAAAATCGTCTAGGCTAGCTCTCTTCACCAAATACAATATATTTACATGATTCTTTTTACGCATTTCAGATTGCGAAAATGGGATCAACTTCTGAGTTTGAGAAATCAGAATGATGCCATGAGTTGGAACCGCTCCTGCGTGCACTCTTAACCTTCTTCCTCATCGACCTTGTCCTCTTCGACTTCACCACGTAATAAGTCATGGTTCCAAGAACACCAGCCATTATCACACCCCCTACCACTGTCACCAGCTCAGCCGCCCACTCGTTCCTACGCCCAACCACTATGTATGACGATGCAAGAAACGCCACCGATGTGCACATCGATGCCAACCACATCAGTTTGTTGATCACTTCCACTACCCTCTTCTCAGCTTTTGTCTCTCCTCTCACCAATGTGATCTGGACCACCACAACCGCCAAAGAAGTAAACAAGGCTAATGCGTTGAAGATGAAGAAGATCTTGAACGATGCTCGGCCCACCACCACTGCTGATCCATCATTGTTGTCTCCACCGGGAACTGTGAATATAGCAGCAAAAGCTACAGTTGCAAACAATACAGCCACAACAGTTACTGAATTGGTTGCATTGTTGATCCCTTCTCTGTGGAGTTTCCTGAGTTCTTTTGAAATGTTGTGCACGTTTTTGTTCGTCCGTTTGGTCTGTTCCAACTGGATATGAACATCGTTTTTGATTTGGGTGACAGTGCTTCTCAGCTCGTCCCTTGGCTGGTTCAACTCATTTGCCCTAAGAGCCCCAACACGAGCAAGACACTCTTTTATGTATGAAGATTCTTCTGAGAGTGGAAGCCCTTCTGCTATGTCGAGTGCTGTCTTGTGTTCCCGGGTTAGAGCATTGGCATTGGTATCAGGCAGTGATAGCAATAGTTCTACAATCTGTAAGAAAATGCCAAAATGTGAAGATCCATTAAAAAATCTCAAGATCAAGGGCGAAGAGAAAGCAAGACACAGAGAATCACAGCCTCGGGACTCATACCTCTGCTCGTTTTTTCCTGGTGGCAACATGTAACGCTGTGTTACAAGACTTGTCCGGTAGCATAACAATGGCAGGATCTGCATCGAGCAGTAGTTTCACCACTTCGGAGCTCTGCCCTTTAACAGCCATGTGAAGTGCAGTTTGTCCTTTCTTGTCAACCCGTCTTGCTAGCTGAGGATCCTTGACGAGCAGAGCTTTTAAGACCTCAACATGACCTTGCCTTGCAGCTAGATGCAAGGCATTTTTATGGTTAGACCGAGAAATTTCAAGCAAATTCCCAGCTTTGGATAAGAGCTGGTTCACAACTTCTGTATGGCCTCTCATAGCTGCAGATACAAGCGGAGTTGCATTCGATGGGCCAAACGTATGGCTAAGTGTCGAATCATGATCTAGCAAGACCTCAACAATAGCTGCAAGAAACAATAATCTTTTATTCAATGAGTTACATAAAAGAAGAAACAGAGAAAAAGTTTTCGAAATTTCATTCAATCAAAAGCCGAACCAAGAGTTGAGGAGCATTACCATGATGACCTTGTATGGCAGCAATATGAAGCGGATCATATCCAGAACGATTCTTCTTAGCAATGCTCTCTCTACTCGAATACTTCAACAGCTCTTTGACAACATCAAGATGACCTTTGTCTGCAGCAGTAAAGAGCGCTGTCTCCCCTAACTCATTCACCTCATTAACAATGGATGCTCGGATCTCAGCAACTTCAGCTTCAAATTCTTCCCCACTCAGAATCCCTTCCATCTGAGAGTTAATATCTTTGAGAATCTGCTGAACAGCTGCCAAATCACCCCGTTGAGCCGCTAAATGAAGCTCAGTGTCGTTGTGGCGACCGGTGACTTGCTTGACATACTTTTTCTTGCCAGCTTGATCCATTCTCTTGCCTGAATTAGACAAAACCAAAGCTGGTGCAGTAGCAGTTGCAGATGGTGAAGGTGTTGGTGAAGGATCTATCATAGGATTCTCACTCGACTGTAAATCCATTCCCCCTTTCTCCATATCTTTTTCTCCTGAAATTTCAACACACAGAAAAAAAAAAAAACCTCAATTTAACTAGCCAGATCTATAATATATACACACATCTATGTGAATTTTAGGGACTCCAAACTCCAAAACAGAAATTTAATCATTTCGTCAATCAAGTTTATATCATTTGGATAATAAATATTACAAAATTCATTTGAAGCATATGGGGTGGTTCGGTATTCAAGAGACAAGACAAGGGACCATGAAGATCACATGTCTGAAAACGGTTGAAATATTCTCTCCGACAATCACGCAAACAATGAATCAACTACCAAAGTCGATGGAGAATAATTATTTCGACCCAAAACTAATAATAGGAGAGTATTTTTCAGCTCAACAAAACCCAAATTGGTATAACATTCAATAACCAAAATCGGATCAGATCGTATGGAAAAAAATAAAAGACTGAAAAGTTTAGAGATGTGTAATTAAGTAAAGTAAGATTAGAATGATTGGTTACCGTCTGCAAAGGAGGAGGCAGCCATGAGTGAAGCTCGAAGATGTCAGAGAGAGATGTTGTAATTGGGAAAGAGAAGAGAATGAAATGGGAAAGTGGGAAGAAAGGTTAGATAGAAAAGGGAGACTCATCTCCATGTCGTCAATCGCATGACTAAAATATGTTTTCCTTTTTTATTTACAAAACCAGTCTCCAGCTTTTTGTTTTTAACAGAATAGTCCTCTATCGATTTATGAATTCGCAAAAATTTCCCGATTTTTTTTTCTCGCTGGCAATTTTGGCTTCATATCGCGGGATATCGAGTCATCGATCATTAACTACATCTCAAATTTCGTTTTGTTTTAAATTAATGTGTGAATTAGTGGAGTATAAGTTTGGAATATTAGAAAACATGCAGGGAAGAACATTCATAGAGATTTTAGTAGTACAAAATTTCAAAGATTGAATATGTGTAAGTTTTGTGGTGTTGTTTGTTTGCTCGAGAAAATTAAGTGGAAGTTCACCAGTCAAACTATAAAGTCTATAATACTTTTCAGAAAAATGAATACCACAAAAATTGTAAGCTATATAGGACTAGTTCTAAAAAATGTTAAAAAAGTTCCAAAACAAATTAAAGGCAAACAACTGGAAATTCTGAAAAAAAATATAATAAAAGAAAACAATTGTTTTTGAATAAAAAAAAAGGAGTTTCTTATCCAAAGACGCAGGCACCGGAGGAGAGTGAGACGCGAAGCTCTAAAAATAAAAAAATGGCGATTACACCTCTACGAATCACGAATCCATTCCCATCTCTGCAATTTCTTTCCGCCGGGAAGCTCCAAGCTCCGAGACTCTTCACCGTTCGCGCCACCGATGTTGAGTCCACGGAGGAGACTCAACCCGACTCAGAAACAACCCAGCCTGAAGATTCCGAGGAATTCGAGTCCCGTCTCTCAAACATCAGACTCAGATACCGAAGCGGCACGGGGAAGAAAGCAGAGGTGAGAAAATCGAAGAAAGGCTCAACCGGGTCTCCGTCGAAAGGTTCGGGAATATATCTGCCGCCGGTAAGCTTAAAAGAGCCGGTTTCAGGTGGATTGAAAGTGGAATTAGGTTTTAGCCCATACACCGAACGGATCAACGGGAGGATTGCGGGATTAGGGCTCATGGCATTGCTTCTGGTTGAGCTCGCGACGGGTAAGAGTGTGTTGAATTACCATACGCCTTCTGTAGTGTTGATTCAGATCTATTTCGTTGCGGCTGTTTCTGCTCTGTATGTCAAGTTTGAGAAGGAGAAGGTTAGTGTTTGGCCTAAGGATTAAGAACACCTGAGATGTGAATGTTGCTTTTGTTATTGAAATGTGTATGCTTTTGTTAAATATGTGTATGTGTATGTAATGTGTATACTCACTGAATTTCAAGATCATGGATACAAGATTTTACAGTTAAAAGGATCTCACTTTCGAGTGAGTGTTGTTGTTGTTGTTCTAAGTAATTGCAAATTCTTGATTGTTATGGTAAGCTTAAGACAATGATGTTAAGCAAAAGTTGAATCAAAATTTGTAGTCTTTGACTTCTGATGTCAACACATCTATGGCTTTGAAACCGCCACAAAACATCTCTCAACTTTGAATGGTCAGCACAGTGCTCGTCAAATGATCATTTTCTCTCATTTGGTAGTTTCTACAACTATTTAATTTTGGTATGCAATCGCTAGAAATTGAGAAAAATGTGCTAGAATTGGAGTATATCACCAAAATATGCGACATGTTTAAGAGGTTTCTCTAAGCGAAATTAACTTATTCTTTATCTCTTGTCCACCATTTTATATTTTGTCCACCAAAAATATCATAGTTCAAAAAACAATTTAACATACGAAAGAAGCTCCGAAAAATGTAAGGAATATTATAAACCTTTTTAAAATTTAGAAGACATTATTAAAAGAAATTAAAAGTTAGATATTTTTGAATATAATCCTATTTTTGTAAAATTTAAAAATTCATCTTCAACGATTGGGCATTTACAATAATAAAAAAAATCCAAAAAAAACAAATTAGGGGGCGCCAAAAAAATAAAACCCTCGCCAACAAAAACCTCGTTACAGAACGGAGAAACCCAAAGGGTCGGCTTTGTCTCTTTCTTTTACGATTCTCTTCCATTATTTGGCCAAATTCCATGGCTTTCTGGGGTGGGTTCACCGTTTCTCTTCTTTAAAATCCACAACAAATATGAATAATCACCGATTGAAAAAAAGATCTAATTTTTTTCTTCCATGGAGTTGGGCGTTGATGAAAGATTTATGTTTTTGCAGGAGTTGAAGTGAAGCCAGGAAAGCCTTTCACTCTCAAGGCTAATGAATCAACAGGAATAAGAAGACTTCACCTTTCCCAGGTCCTTTTATCTTAATCTCTACCCTAAATTTCGTTTCAAATTTTTGCACTTGAGGAGCTTGCTCAGATTTGGTTGTGTTAAAACGAGCTTGGAAGTTTACATACACATCATTTAGGATAGGGGGACTGATATGTAGCTTACAGTGGAGTTTAGGCGAATTGATTGTGTAACTTTGTTAAAACGAGCTTGGAATTTTACATACACATAAATTAGGGTAGGGAGACTGATATGCAGCTTACAGTGGAGTTTAGGCGAATTGATTGTGTAACTTTGTTACTTCTAAATTGAAACTTAGTGGGTTTTTTATTGTGTTGACTTGGCTGATCCTTGCTTTATCTATGGTTTAGGCGACATTGGGGCTTGGTAATGCAACCAATCGAAGCATTCTTCAGTGTAACGTTGGGAACAAAAGTCCCCTCTTCTTATGCGTCTTGTCTCCTGACAAGGTTGATTCTTGCCAGCTGAATCTGGAGTTTGAAGAAGCTGACGAAGTTATCTTCTCTGTCATTGGACCTCGGAGCCTTCACCTCACTGGCTACTTTCTCGGCAGGAGTACTGGGTTTAGGCAAAATGATGACGAATCGTATCCTCTTTATCGATTTTCGTTTAAAGTGCATATGGATTATTGGTTCATAGATTGTTATTTGTATCCTTGACTTAATCAAAAGGGAGTCATATGGAGAAGACATTGTTGACACAGACGTAGAGAAAGCTAGCAGTGATGATTATGACTACAGTGATAGTTTCATTAACGACGACGATCCATCTGGTCGCAGTTCACACGTATCTAGTACTGATGATGATAAAAGTATGCCATTTAATATCTTGTTTTTTTTGGGTGTCTTCTTACTTTTAAATCATATGTTATGTTTGCTTTGTTGATTTAGACGAAGTATTAATTATATCATTAGAGTTAATTATACACTGGGAGCTACTTTGTAGTCTGGCTCTATTATTGTGCTTGACTAGTTATTTTGCTCTTACACACATACATAACGTGTTCAGTTTCTTTATGGATATTGTTCTGCTGCCTCTTCCTAGCCTCTAGTTGCATAGGACTCTGAGAGTTAACCACAGTTTTTGTTTAGTTTGCTTCTTTGTACAGTGTGTTTTTGTGGAGAAAGCAGTAGTGTTTCTCCATATTATACTTGTATTTGATTGGCACCTTTCCTTTTGCTTACATGAAATTTGATTGGGGATTTTAACAGTGACTCTTTCCTGCACTTGCTGATAATCTTGTCTCCTTACCAGTATCTATTAAGGACATAGCAGCCAAAAGAAAAGACAAGAAAATAAATGGAATAGGTGGAAGACTAAAAAGGAAGTTTCAGGTTTCTGATTCAGATTCTGATGAAACTTCGGCTAGAGCTGATGAGTCTAGCAATGAAGATTCCGTAGAAGTACCTAACAACGATAATGACCACAAGATCCCGAAGGTCCTTTCTTCAGAAAGTCCTCTGCCTTCAAGGGTTACGAGGTCGAAGGCAAGAAGTTCGACTTTGGAAAATGGTGAGCCTAATGCCAAGTGTGAGAAGAAATCAGAAGCAACAACTCATACCCACAAGGCTCTGGATAAAAGGTGATAAAGTTTTACTCAGTACAGATTGGCATTAATTTTGGTATCTTGTGAGTTTTATCTGTTATAAATCTAATGTGTTTGATATGCCAGGGAGGATAAGCCATTGAGTGATATTGAAGTTTCTCCTGCTCAGAAAGGCTGTGAAATTCCTTTGAAGAAAAAGAAAAACAAGGAAAGGTCTAAGAGTTCGGTTGTAGTTAACTCAGACGACAAAGAGGGAGAAAATATGCCTGAAAGTCTACAGAACGAGAAGCCAGCTACTGGAAAGTAAGTGGTACCATATTACTGAACAGTTTATGTTTCCTTCTAGCTATTCAGGATTTGAGAAGAAGCTATGTTTAATTGAAAGCACAGAACGAACATCTTTGTTGTTGATTATATAAGTAGATCGATGTCCAATGTGATTATGCATGTAAATAGTTTGCCGGTGGTAAATAATAAATAATTGGTCGAGTGTGATTACTGGGTGTTTATTCTCCAGTGAAAGTGAAAAGGTTACTTCTATTCTTCAGAAGTTGACGTTTAATCTACAGTTAGTTAATCTCCATCCGTTAGAAAGTTGAGATCACTGTTAAATGCATTTATTTCCTCATTGGTATTACGAATTTGTGATAGGAACTAGAAGCTCCCCGTTTTTGAAGTTCAATTAACTTATCATGTCTTTTACACGACAGAGGGATCAAATTATCAAGTGATGTATTACCCTCTCAACAGAACGGTGATGCAACTACATCGAAGAAAAAGAGGAAAAGGGATAGGAGAGAGGAAACTACAGATGTCCAGAAAAATCTATCTGAATGCTCAGAGAGCAAGAAACAAGCTATCGAAAAGTGAGTCATACCTTACTATTTGAGTAGAAATTTCAATTGGAAACATTGTAGAAATAAATATAATAGTCTGCAAATACAAGGTTGATGGTATCATCAACTTTTGGTTTCTGAGACAAGATTCTGCTAAAGTTGTCTCTTTTAGTTTTTGTTTTGGTTATGAGCAGATACACTCTTGAATTTTACTGGTGTTTAGGTTATGAAGTAGTTCTATAAAATTTATTCGTATAATGAGTAGGAACATCGAGAAACAAGCTGGTACTAAGAAACCACTAGAACCGGAGATTGCATCAAATGAAGTGATCATTGAAGAGATTGAAAAAGGAAATTTAGATGGAAAGTCAGCTGTTAAAGGAAAAAGGGTGAGTACATTAATATCTTATCCACTTCTACATTGTGTCCAATATTGATGTGTCTCAATTCCCAGCACCATTAGGCAGAAAATGCTTTAAAACGTTTGATGGCTGTTTCAGGTCAGTATACTCTATACTGGGAAGTTGAAAGACACTGGGAAATTGTTTGAATCAAACTTGGGAGAAGTTCCATTAAGATTCCGCTTAGGTAAAAAGATTTCACGGATATTGTAGAATCCTCATCGTCATTATCGTTTCTCCTATCTTCAAACATAATCAGCTTTTTCCTTCGTACTATGTTGCTTGCAGGTGGAGGAAAGGTCATAGAAGGTCTCAGCATTGGTGTTGAAGGTATAATGGTTTAGCCAATGGATTAATTCAACTGAAAAATCATAATTTTACCCTCTTTTAAAGAATATGTCTGCCTTTCTAATTTTCAGGGATGCGAGTAGGTGATAAGAGAAGACTCATAATTCCGCCATCCCTCGGGTATGTCCTGATGGTTTCAGTTAGTTACCATATTTAGCTGGAGTTTATACGATCTGCTTTGTTTCTCTTGCTCTGGATGTGATAAACACAGGTACGCAGAAGAGGGATTGAAGGAACAGGTGCCTAAGAATGCGTGGCTTGTCTATGAAGTGGAAGCAGTAAAAGTCAGATGATGACATTGGCTTTTTTGATCATTTGATACAGGCGTAGGTTTTTGCCTGAGTCATTGGCTCCTACTGCGTCCTGCTTTACTTTCTTTTTTTGGTTTTGCTTGAATCTTGCAAAACTCAAACTTTTCTGACTATTCGGTTAAAAATCCCGCCCTATAAATGATTACTGTTGGAGTCTTATGCCAGTTATGGTTAAATGAATGCTTTGGTGTTCTTTGAAACATGATGCTTTTATTCATACTAAAAAGTAAGTTCTTAGGGACACCAAGCATTGTATATAGAAACCATACTACAGGAATTAAAAGGATTCTTTGAGACAGATCAAAACTGAAGCTTGCAACATTAAGTAGCCATATATACACACATTTATACACAAACGGTAACAAAAGACTCCATAGGAAGATGATGCGATCCAGCAGAAGCTATTGTCCTCTTTCTGATAGAGGAAAGTTGCTAATGTTGGATTCCATCTTGTTGAATGTGAGGTTGGCGACGGCTCTATCGATTGAGTTTGTTTCTGATTCTATCTCTTCCTCTCTACTAAACCTGCAATCATATACGACTGTCACTTAAATAAGTCTTCTAATATGATTCTATTAATCCAATGAACAGCAAAATGATTTCCTTTCAAGTGTGGATTAGAAAGAAAGAAAAACATGATCTATACCTTGACGCTTGCATATGGAACACTTCTGAGTTGGTGCTGACTGAATCAGACTTATCTTGTGAGTTCCTTGCAAGTCGGTAAAAGGTATCCCGGAAACATTTGCGAGTCTCATCCGTCAACTAGAAAGCCAAAAAAAAACAGAGTAATTAAAGACAAAATCTAGGTTGCAAAAGCAAGTCCATGGTGTCAATGACATAAATTTCAAATGTAAGGTAAGAGGCAAAAACGGCGGTAAACTCACCTTTCCTGAAGCCATTTGTAGATCCTGTAACACGAGTTCTTCAGAAGACAGTTCATCCCAATAGTTTGAATCTAACATGTTCTCTTCAGACAGATCCGAGAATGTAAATGGAGCCTCCTCCTTCAACCAGAAACAAAAAAGGATGATTTAACATAAGAACATCTAAAGTAAACAGGAAAAAACCATATATCAGCTTCAAATATTAATTACATGTAAGACTATTATAAATCGACCAATCCTTACCTTGAAAGACATGTCATGACAATGGAACATAGGGACTTCCCTACCACCATACATAGAAGAAGAATCGACACTGTTATTACTGCTGGACGCACCGTGAACATCTTCCAAAATCGAACTTCTTCAGTAAACCGGAAACCAAAGAGAAAAACAACAATTACATCGGAAAACATAAGACTATGCAAATGGTAAATAAAGACACTTATTGTGATGAAATAATGAAACTTACAAGAATATATCATCCATCTGTTCGATTCCTTCGAAATCATTAAGTGAAGAAACACCGTAGAAAGCCTTTGATCTCTTAGAATCTTCTTCTTCTTCACTCGTCCTCATACCCATCTGACTATACAACGATCCTCCTCCATTAAAACCATCGTTAACCATATTGTAATCGAAACATTTCTCAGCAGCTTCAGGGGAGCTCATGCTCCATCCACCCCACATACCACTAGATGGGTATGTCTCTGATGATGACTCTTGATAATTAGGTACAACAAGCTCTTCAAAATTCCTTCCTGAATAACAACAATCCATTATCGATCGATCTATCAACCTGATGAAAAATAGAAATAAAGCTTACTACTTTCAGAACAAACAGGAAAAATCTATGGATGCAAAAGCCTAATTCTAACAAGAAAAAAGAGAGAAAGAAACTCACTTTGCAGTGAAACGGATGAGAGAATTTTGATCGCTCAAATCAGAAACTCAGATGAAGAAAGATGTTTGGTTCAAAAATCAAGAGAAGCCTTTGATTGGATTTTCTTCAAAAAAAAGACCAAAGAGAGAGAGAGAAGACGATTGTGTTTGTATTGTTTTCAGCTTCCGAGGAGGTGAGAGATGCTGCACAAGTAAGAGAAAAGCGCGTGGATCAGAGGGCGCGTGAGGTAGATCTTGTTTTCGTGGCTCAGAATTCATAGACGAGATTTGTGGCTCAGATCTTTCCTCCATCTAAACCACTCTTGTCATTGGTCCACGTGTCTCCCATATATTTTCTTGTCTCCGAAGTCGGCATTGAAACAATAAAAACTCTGCAACTTGCAGAGTTTTTAGACACTATTATTTGGTCATTCCGAAAATAACCTTCGTAAGCAGTGCGAAGAAAACGCGGTGGTTAGAGGGCAAATTAGTCATATGCACCGAGACGTGTCTTGCTTGGCTGATATCTAGTGTACACGTGGCAACTTCTTTGTGGAGAACAAGACACGTGGTATGTGATAATCGGTGGACTACCACGTTGGTTTTATCCAGCTGAAGGGGTATATTATATTGGAAAATGGCATCTATGTCTTTCAACTCAAAGAGTATCTCATCTCATTGATTAATGGGCCCAGGCCCAAGCCCTAAAACAAGGTATTTGGTAGCAGCATCATTCTTTGCGCACTGAGAATTTTTTGTTTTCTTCTTCTTTTTTCTTTTGACGGCCATTGAATTTTATTTCTACGAGCTTCTCTTCGGATTCAGAGAAGCAGGAAGATGTTCAAGAACACGTTTCAGTCTGGGTTTCTATCTATTTTGTACAGTCTAGGGTATATTTTTTGTTACTTTTTCTTTAAAACTTTTAATTTATTGGTATCGTTCAATATTTTCTTAATCATGGAGGGTTTTGAATTTTTTTTTTTTTTTTTT